>JABFAK010000445.1:0-60590 GCA_013266265.1 Fusarium sp. NRRL 66182
TATTATTCTTTTAGAAAAGCTAGGATCCTTATTAAAATTAATATCTTAGCTATAAAAAAAAATTAAAAAAAAAATAATACAGTAGGATAAGTTAGGTAGTCCCATAACTAAGGTAGGTCTTCCCAAGCTCTATAATTGATAATCCTGAATACGTATCTTTCTCTTAGACTACATGCTAGGGATCTGGTGGTGGTCTAGTGCGTGTTGCATGCGGGAGTTAATAAAGTAGGGCGTCTGGAGAGCCCTGTGTATGGCAAATGTCATTGCGGACACTGCAGATGGATATCATGAGCTTTGGATTGCGATTGGTGTGGCGGTGAGCAAGGTGCAGCGCGAATGCAGGCGAGCGGGACGATGCTGTGGTGACAGAGTCTTGTTTGCAGGTAAACAAAGAATGATACGCATCATGACAACACTTAAGCGTGATAAAAGAGGGGGGCTTGCTAACTCATGATATGTTCCCGGCAGTGTAGGGTCTGGAACTGGATAAGAAAGAGAGTGAAGGGTATTACTTTCGCGTTTACTTTTAGGGCAGCCTATTAGCAGACTACATCGTTGGATCATTCTTTTGTTGATATCCCTCTCTTCAGCTGTCACTTTCTTTACATCTCTTTGTCATTGGGCTTCCCATCTGCATACTACGCTAGGCCATCCATCACATTGCACCATTGCCCATTGTCAGGTTGACGCAGAATCACACTGCACTTCCCCAGGGTTTCTTGCTCTTCTCCTATCATCCCCTGCACTATTCCCTGGCTGAGCCCCTCATATGAGGCGGTGACAACGAACCAATCCTGAATCTGACGGAGTCACAACAAAAGTGATAGCTTTAGCTGTACGGAAGACCAAAAAAAAAGGCACTGGCTGCCCTCTCTAAAACGTTGTTTTGAAGATTCCAATCTTTCGTCTTCTTCCATCCTTTGAAGACGATAGTGCGCCATCACTGCGACCTACCTTGTATCAATCATCATTCTATCCCATCCATCCTCTCTTTGTCATAGCAGCAGCTACGTCGATCGATCGCTTCTCCCCACTCTCTACTGCATATATCAAACTTGTTGTTTATCTTCTACTCCGTTTCCTACTGATATAACTACTTGACCCCTCCTGTTATCTATCTTCTCCCCTCTTCTCTCAGAAACACCTTTCCTCCCCCCTTCTCATCTCTTCAGCTCCTTGTATCCCCACCATATCTCCCCATTTTCAGTCGCCCTCTGCAACAAGGCCAATCAATATTAGCCAATCCTCTTTCTTCCGTTGCTCAATTTCTCCGGTCAGCCTCGCTGATCAGAGAGGAGTCTTGTTTCTCAGGGGAATTTTACTCATACCCAAGTTAGGTACTGAGGCGAAAGCGGCACCTGGCCAGGTACTACTGACAGGGCACAACCGCTAAGACGACCCGACGGGACCTGACGGGAGCTAAAAACATATTGTTAGCAACGTATGCCCAAAGCAACCTAAAGGCCAAGGTCGTTGCTCCCTGAGAACACACGTTGCCCCCCTTTTTACCGGATGCGGCGTGGGGTGTAAACAAATGAGACACGCCCACCTCAGACAGCGAAATAAGGGCCCATAGCTGGGCCTCGCCGCCTTCCAAGATGCCTTCTGCTATTTCAACCACAACTACAGCAACATCTATTTTCCCCAGCAGGTCAAACACGCCAAAGCTGCGCCCCAGGGCCTCATCGCGTGCTCTGCGAAGATCACACAACGCCATATCTACTCCCAATCTCAAGTCGACATACGCTTCTCATTCGCGCGCCGCGCCGCCGCCTCTACCGCGCAAAGCTTCCCTTGCTCAGCTCACCCAGGGCTCCCTTGCCAGCATCCCCGATGTTTCTGAGAGCTACGCTGTTGATTCTGTCCTGAGTGACTCGTCTCAAAATATGGTTCCCCCTACGACGCCGGGCCGTTCACAGGCTGTGAATGCCACTCTTGGCGATGTTGTTGATGTTCCCGGTGGAATGCATGGCATCGTTCGGTTTATTGGCCCTGTTCAAGGCAAAAAGGGTGTGTTTGCTGGCGTGGAGCTCGACTCGGACTATACCAGCAAAGGGAAAAACGATGGCGATGTTGACGGGTAAGAGCATCGACATTCGGTTTGGCTTTGGCTTGTGACTAATAACAGTTGTAGCATATCGTACTTTACGACCACCGTCCCCGGCGCCGGCATCTTTGTGCCTGCGTCCAAGGTTCTTCCTCGTCGCGAATCGATCCCAGCCTTTCCCCTGACACCGAGCGCAAGCACTTATGGTGGCCTCAGGGCTGGAAACCAAAATTCACTCAACTACACTCCGCCGACTCCTGGTCTTCCCAAGTTCAGTGCTTCAATCGGGCCTGGCGCCCGGGCTCCAAGTCCTCAGCAGAAGCGAGCAGTTAGCAGAACTTCTATTCCTCGATCTGAATCCCCTGTGCGCCGCACGCCCATGACACCTGGGCCGCGGCCGTCTATCACCAAGACTCCATCGAGGTATGGAAGCCCGACGCAGTCGCGCTTTGCTCAGAGTGTGCGTGGCACATCTGGCGACCCGAGTAAAAGGCCCCTCAAGCTGGACCGCAAACCAAGTCTCGCACCTCGGAGTGTCTCGGCGCTGGGCTCAATATCAGGGCTAGACGAAGATGTACCGCCTATGGGAATTCAGCGAACTGGGACCAACGGCAGCTCTGGGTCTGTCTCGTCATTTGCCATGAAGGTCCGGCCTGCGTCTCGTATCAACAACATCGATGATGAAGAGATTGAACGCCTGAAATCTCAGATCGAAGACCGCGATCAACAACTCAGGGAGCAGTCTGCTACCTTGGCTGATATGGAGAGTAGCTTGGTAGAGCTGCAAGGCCTTATGGAGGCAGCAGATATGCCAACGGCACAGCGCAACAGCTGGGACAACAAAGATACGGCGCAACTTCGCCAGCTGCTGCGGGAGAAGAACGACAAGATTGCCATGCTCACAGCAGAGTTTGACGCCCACCGGGCAGACTTCCGAAGCACCATTGACACACTGGAGCTGGCCAGTACCGAGACAGAGCGTGTGTACGAGAAACGGATAGAGGAATTGATGGGCGACGTTCGAGAGCTAGAGTCACGCAACTTGGACGTCCACTCAGTGGCAGCTCAGCTGAAGCAACTGGAGGAATTGGTCCAAGAACTAGAGGAAGGTTTGGAGGACGCTCGTCGTGGCGAAGCAGAGGCCCGAGGCGAGGTCGAGTTTCTTCGGGGAGAGGTCGAACGAACAAGGACGGAACTGCGCCGCGAACGCGAAAAGGCATCGTCTCCCGTTGCAAACGGCGACAACACGGTGTCCTCCAAGGAGCTTGAGCAAAAGGATGATGAGATTAGAGGTCTCAAAGCTATCATCCATTCCCTTAGCCGAGATTCCATTCCTGGAGAGCCCAAACCACCGGCGCCAAGACCTGGCTCATTGATTGCCGAAGACGTCGTGGCAAACAAAATTGCGCGCGATAATCTCGAGCGACAGGTAGCTGAACTTCAGTCTCTTCTCGAAAAGAAGGGCAATCGCGAGGAAGAGCTCGAGAAGGAGCTTGAATCGCTCCGTTTGAAGGGAGGAGCAGCCAACAGGTCCTCTTTCAGGGACTCTCGCGACACTGTTGTTTTGACGCAGGCAATGGAGAACCGGCCTACAGAAACCTTGAAGCGAACCAGCACGGCTACGCACAAGCGAGTCAGCACCCTCGACACGATGCCCGAGAGTGACGATTACTCCAATGCCACCGAGACTAGTACCCTCTGGTGTGAGATTTGCGAGACTAACGGCCATGACATCCTCACCTGCACCAACATGTTTGGTCCTGACGGCACCAAGGCCAACGGCGAATCCAAGATTATCAAGATAGCTAACCACGACGAGCTCAAGCCTCATACTCCGACGGGGGATGACGCACCAGCGCCCCTTGCACCTTTCCGACTCAACAATATGGGGCCTCCCTCTCCTGCAGTCAAGGTACTGCCCAACCCAATGGAGTCGGGTCCCGTTGCTGGTAAGGAGAGTGGCATCATGGACCCCGAGAAGTGGTGTGCTCTCTGTGAGCGTGATGGCCACGACAGCGTCGACTGCCCTTTTGAGGATGCCTTTTAAGGGCTTAAATCGTACATTTGCTTTCATATTGCATATCTTTGAGGGAAAGATGGACAAGCGAGCATTGGCACGGCCTTTCACTTTAGACGGGCGTGATGAAAATCGCCCCATGCGTGTGTGTTCTTTTCATATTTGCTTCCAAAACTTGGCCGGCAGTCATGTTTTGATGCCGGGCGTCTGTCTGTTTGGCTAGGCATTCTTAGTGATACCATACCCTTACTCTTGTTTTGTACCGCTTGCTCTTGGCTCACCCGGCCTTACATGCATTCTCTTGTAATACTACGTGGAACGACATCTTGATTAGACAGTCTATAGGGTTGAGATAGCGCTGTATCTAAGTAAACACGACATATCTTGAGTGTCTTGTTGTAAATCTACCGTCTCGTTGCGCCTTGAAATGCTCTATCGATAGCCTCAAATGCCTGCGCTGTTTGTATTCTCTCTCCTCTGGCACTATGCCACCACCTTGCACTCTTCCACATCTCCTCATCCCAGCCTCCAGCGAGCTGAGGGTATTTGACCAAGAACCAGGTACTGGGCTCCCAGCTACGTGCATCCCAGGGTACGCCTGCGCCCATGCCACGCGGGTTCTGCCCCGAACCCCAGCACGTGAAGCCACCGGCGAGGATGTCATGACAAAGCGTGCCTTCATCGATGAGGGGCGGGTCATGCATAAGAACTGCCATGAGGTTCTCACGGAAAGTTTTGAACGGAATGACGTCCTGATGGGTTAGTCCAAGAGGCAAAAAGATTACCCAGGGCAACCCACAACGTAAGGATGGTGTCCGAAAGTCACCTGTGCGTCAATCGGTTGAATATCAGGTGACAAGGTCCGAAACCTCGATCTGACAAGAGGGAGCTGTGAGGAATGATGGCCTTGATCTGGCGTAACTGAGAACACACTGCAGCCCTCTTCATAGAGAATCTCGTCCACGCTATTCATGCCGAGAGCATAGCAGTTGGCAAATATGGCGCCAAATATGCCCGCCTCCATGGTGTACTGGGTAGGCAGTAGCGACGGCCTGGTGTGTGCGGTGTTCCAGAGCGCTGTTGCGAAGCGGATAGCTCCCAGCTGCCCTGGGGTTGACTGCTGGGGGGGGTATGGTGTTGAGGGACTAGTCTCTTGCTGTAGACGACGGAGGAGAGAGCGTTTTTGCGCGAGAGTGAGGTTTTCTACGCCTCTGAGGACGCTGTTGAGGGCAGTGCCATCGTCGTTTGAGGAGTGGCCTGACTCCGGACTATCACCTCCTATTTCCTCTATTATTTTGGGGGTTGCATAGTTTGTTGTCGATATGTCGCCTGGGACTTGCAGCAGTTGCTGTGTATGTATGAATGCATTGCCTTCCCACGAGTTTGAAGTTGCTGGTCTGTAGGTGTCGCCTATCTGAGTAAACGATAAAGAAACTGGAAATTCCGGGTTTGTAAAGATAGGTGTAGTTGTCTGAGATAAGTTGCCCCATGTATCTGGTGTAAGATGTGTTCCGGTGTTGTCAAAGTTACCAAGACCCTGGTCGAGAGAAAGCGACATGAGGGAATCAGTCGTGGGTATACTTGCTGATGGTTGACCCTGCGACTGAGAAGCAAGTATATCATTGGGTCCACTATGGTCCAGACCAGCATTCGCCTCACGACTGTCAGAAACATTAGTTGGAATACCCGACATATCACGAGGTTCCAAGAGCTCATCGAGCAGCGCGAGCTTCCGCTTCCGCTTCTCGCCTGAGGGTGATGGCGTCAGCAAGATTAGAGGTTTCAACCAGCCATAGCCAAGTCAGCAGAAAGACATACGGTAGTTTCGACTTGCAAGACGATTCTGCCTTCGACGTGCTTCGCTATTTCGCTTGGCTGATGTCTTGCCTTTGTTGGCTCTGGTAGTAGTGTCACTATTCATGATGATAGAGTATGCATGAGGGTTGACAGTAGGGTAGGTAAGCGTGTAGAGTGATGGAGTATACCCTCGCACTGCGCCACGCCACGGGAGAGTTCGGGTCTAGTTCTTCAGGTTGATACTGAGCTGCTAGAGGTTCATGGTTCGACTATGGATAGGAATCTTTGAATTGACAGCATCGCCGTCGGATGTTGAAACGTCACAAGGAAAACCGTTGTTGTAGTAAGAGTTGGTTCCACTTTTTAGATTATGTCTTGTTGTTTGATTCTTGACCAATCGCGTTGACTCTGTTCAAGATGCGTATGTGAATAGCAAGTATGGAAGAAGTGAGTCTTTCTACACAGGTTGTTCTATTGCCCTTGTCATACTGGCACAGAGGGAGTCAAGAATCCCCCCTGAGTGCACAGAGTACAGTTTGTGCTGTCGTCACCCGGAGCTTGCTTCCTCCACTATGAAGCAAACAACAACAGAGACAGTCTAAACTGGGGTAACTAGGTACACTGAAGGATGAATATCCAGAGCATAGATATCCTAAGAATATACATAGTAAAAATTACAGTATGTTTGTTTTTCCGGTACTAGTACAATTTTATACTAACTTGATAAAAAACAGTAAATTCTTATACAAGTATAAACTTGAGTAATAATCTGCAGTCCGAGCCAGGCCTGATCTGTGGCTGGCAAGGGTTCTAGAGGAGGCAAAATGTGAACGAATCAGTACAAAAATACACCCGGGCAATGGCCGCTCCGCTCCACTTGGGCGGGAGGATTTGTTTTGTTACATTTGGTGGGGTCCGATTAAGGACCCTGCGACCGGAGAGAGAAAAAAATCGAACTTCTGGCCACTGCCGTAGGGTCCATTTGGAGGGGGTGTTTTGGGGTTCCGGGGACGCCCTGCAGGGAACCGTGTTAGGGAGATACTTGCACAGCCTTATCATGACGCCTATTGAGGTACGGGAGTGGCTGCAGCAGAGTGTAAGCGGATATGCTGACAGAAGCTGTAGAATGTGTTTCTGAGGTGGTAGAAAGGCCTGGAAAACGCCAAAATAAACGAGAAGAGGGGGAATCATCAAAATAGAAAAATGACAAAAAAATCCCGGTCCTTTCAACCGGCTTTATGCCGCGTCATAACCTTCTACTGTCAACGTCCGACTCTTCCAGGCCCGCCAATGTGGTACGCCAAACAACAAGTCCCCCGTAGGTCATACATTATCAGCACCGCCACAGAATCGACTTTCTTCCACACAATTCCATGAGGCGCAACTGGCGCTTGTGCTGCAGCCTCCCTTTCTTCTCAAAACCCGTCCGCTCAGACCAAATTCCAGCGCCTAATCTCGACTTGAACTTGACTTTGACCTTGTTGTTTAAGACACTCTTCTTTCTCTTTCCCCTCTCCCCTCATCGCGTGGAAAATCTCCCTTATCCTGCCTTTCGAGCGCTTTATCGTTACCGAACTCGTCCACCTATTTCGAAATTTAGAGAGCCGAATCCGTGCAACTCGCCGCAGAGCCCCGCCGTCGGGAAACTCGAGATACGCTTTTTGGTGGACAAGGTACGACTATAAAATCCTCAAATTCCTGTCGATGGATGTCTAGTCTAGTGTGTGGTCATCATCATATCGGATTATTCACTATCGCATCCCATTATTTTGTCGCTGTGCGCGCGCCAGTTTCTTCGCTTTGCTTTCCTTGTCTGAGCTTTACTAATACTGCCAACAGAGTCCTTTACTCGCCCCCCACCCTTTCTCTCTTAAACTACGATAATACACATTCACATCAAAAGCCGTCAAAATGGTCAAGGAAACCAAGTACTACGATACACTGGGTGTATGTTATCTTCTCGTGTGAACTATTTGAATTTCTACTAACTACATATCCAGGTCTCCCCCACTGCCACTGAGCAGGAGCTGAAGAAGGCTTACAAGGTTGGAGCCCTCAAGTACCACCCTGGTATGTGTTTCCAATCGAGATATTCCAACACTCCATGTCTAACACAGCCTAGACAAGAACGCACACAATCCCGAGGCCGAGGAAAAGTTCAAGGAGGTCTCTCACGCCTACGAAATTCTCTCCGATCCCCAGAAGCGACAGGTTTACGACCAGTATGGTGAGGCCGGCCTCGAGGGCGGTGCCGGTGGTGGTGGCATGGCCGCCGAGGACCTGTTTGCCCAGTTCTTCGGAGGCGGTGGCTTTGGAGGAATGGGTGGTATGTTCGGCGGCGGCGGCGGCATGAACCGCGGTCCTCCCAAAGCCCGAACCATTCACCACACCCACAAGGTTTCCCTGGAAGACATCTACCGAGGTAAGATCTCCAAGCTCGCTCTCCAACGGTCAATTATCTGCCCCAAGTGCGAAGGACTTGGTGGCAAAGAGGGTGCAGTCAAGCGCTGCTCTGGCTGTGATGGTCACGGAATGAAGACCATGATGCGTCAGATGGGCCCCATGATCCAGCGCTTCCAGACCGTCTGCCCTGACTGTAACGGAGAGGGCGAGATAATCAAGGAGAAGGACCGCTGCAAGCAGTGCAACGGAAAGAAGACCACTGTCGACCGCAAGGTCCTCCACGTTCACGTCGATAAGGGTGTCCGCAGCGGCACCAAGGTCGAGTTCCGAGGCGAGGGTGACCAAGCACCTGGTGTCCAGGCTGGCGATGTGGTTTTCGAGATTGAGCAGAAGCCCCATGCTCGCTTCACCCGCCGAGAGGACGATCTTCTCTACGTCTGCGAGATCGAGCTTGTCACAGCTCTTGCTGGTGGTACTGTTCATGTCGAGCACCTCGACGACCGATGGCTCGCCATCGACATCCTCCCTGGCGAGGCTATCTCTCAAGGTATGCATTCCTTGCGTGCAATTGACCAATACAAACTAACTGTTCCAGACGCTGTCAAGATGGTTCGCGGCCAGGGTATGCCTTCTCCCAGGCACCACGATTTCGGCAACTTGTACATCAAGTTCAACGTCAAGTTCCCTGAAAAGAACTGGACCGAGGACCCCGAGGTTTTCGAGAGTCTCCGAAAGGTTCTTCCCGCACCTGCCAGCCAGAATGGCCCCCCCGGCGATGCCATGTCCGAGCCCGCAAGCCTCGAGGATCTCGACAACCAAACCCAGAGTAGAGTCTTTGGTAACTCTGATGGCATGATGGACGAGGACGACGAGGATGGCCACCCTGGTGGTGAGCGCGTGCAGTGCGCTTCCCAGTAAGCGACTCGCGGCTGAGCACACCTACTGCTGGTGTAACAGAACACAAAATGCCGTCACGGCGTCAGGCTGCTTGCGTGTCTACGCGCAAAGAACAAGATCCACAGATTTTGTCAAGATACAGTGCGGCTAAAGGTGGACGCTGGCCTTTGCTGCCGACGTTGCTTAATCATTCAATGATACCAAAACTAGCGGAGGACAGTTGAGTGTGAGGAAAAGTGCTGCGGAAGAGGTGCAGTTGAGCGGGGCATCTAAGCACTTGATTGATCATGTTTCGTTTCAGGCTCAGTAGTGGAGCATTCGATCTGGCTTGGGAGGCGTTTTGAGGTCATAGACGATTCAAATGAATTTGGTACTTGCAGACGTAGACCACGAACATGATAATTTGCATTGTTACAATTGATTTTGCTTTACAGCTGGCGACCATGCCAATATCTGTGAGATAACTCTAGGACTATACTGTTATGATTGAAGGACAATGCCGTGGGTATCCTAATACATTTGGTAATTGAACTTCTTCCTTTTGGGTACTATCTTATTGCCCAACAGCCTCTACCTCCGCCATCACTTGATCTTCGGGAACCTGTTCCTCACCCCTTTCCTCGTCGCGCTCTGTAGGCTGTTTTCGCAGATTCTCGGTATTGTACAGCAAGCTCCTCACAACCTTTTCTTCAACATCGAGTTCCGCCGCCTCGATATCGTTGTCATTAACCAGAACAGTTGTGCTTGTGGCGAGCTTTTCATCAGTCATGGTGAGTGAGTAGATGGCCAAGCTCTTTGCTTTCATGGGGTCGCTGGGGTCAAGAGCGACGATAATCTTGGGGGGCTCGTCGCCACTGGCAGGCTTGATGGCGAGATCGAGAGGCTTGCCAGGGAGTTGGATGATTGCAGGATGGTTAAGAGTGTTGTCCTTGCTAAGTTGCCAGGAGAAGATAGCCGAGATGCTAAACAAGCAGTTAGCATACTTATCGACCGCTACGGTATATTAATTAGCATGACTTACTCTTGACAGATGGCCAGAATGTAGACAAGCCCAGAGCCTTCGTGGGGGTACACCAAGGTGTAAAGCCCGGAAACGGCCACCTTAGTAACATCCGGCAGGATCATCTGAGCCAAAGACAAGATGTCCTTTCGAGATAGAAGCTTGTTTGCTTTCCAATCCCATACAAAGAGGTCCTGGTCACCACCTCCTGATACCAGAACGTCGCTGCGAGACGCAGGAATGGCCATGGAACTGATGAATTCCTTGTGACCGAAACAAAAGCCTTCAATGACATAAGCTTGAGGAATATATCTTGATACTCGGATATGCTCATCGCGGTCAGCGGTCAGGATATATCGCCTCCCTTCACTCTCGCCGATAGCAAGTGCAGTGAGCATAGAAACATGACCAAGCAGAAGATTGATCTCAAAGCTTGGCCCATCAGGTTTAGCTTCACTATCGGTCTTTGTCCGCGTTGCAAGCTCCATCTGACGTTGTTGTTCCTTAAGAGCCCGCAGGTTGCGCTTAGAATGCACTGTCGTGGAGTTGGCGGATGGCTTATATGCAGCATTGGTAGGTACGCGAGTCGAAGGTTGAGGACTGGCGCTCTGAGAGACTGGGTCAAAAAGGAGAGGGAGAGCATAGACATCTCCAAATTTGTCCGCGCAGATGATCTGAGAGTCTGGCCCGATAACTACGTCGCTGGGACGCTTCGAGAGGGCTCTAGTTAAGGTTAGTTAGTATCAGAGGGTGATTAGCAGGACGAGAGCATACCGTTTGCTAGATTCGGTGAGAACTCCGTTGCCGTCATTCTCAAACACCCAGATAGCCTTATCGTGTCCAGTAATAGCCAGAACATGCGAACCGTTGGAGGTGCTCGTCAGATGTGTAATGACTGGACGATCGGGCACTCGTGAGATGTTATGGTCTTTTGATTGCTTCTGATTGCGCCTATCCTTGGCCTTCTTCCCTCCCTTCTTTTTGCCTGAATCCTTTGGCTCCTCCTGAACGTTTACATCAGCAGTGGTAGTCTCGTCCTTTGGTTCTTCGGTTCTTTGTCGCTTGGCTGGGGGTTCATTATCGTCATCTCCCTCAGCAACGACAGGATCCTGGCTCGCTAAATTCTCACTTGAGACTTGGTCTGAGATGGCTTTGACTGCAGCGTCTACTTTGTCGACATCGGGATGCTTCCACGTTGATAGGTGAGTTCCGTCTTCAAGGCTGAATGTGTGAATCTTGCCGCCTCGTGTAGCGAATAAGACGTTTCCAGTTACGTGGACAACGTTGTAGGGAATCTTCATGTTTTCAACCACTTTCCGGGCCAGTTGAGTCCTTGTTTATCTGTGTACGAGGTAGAATGGTTGATCAATTGCTCGACAACAGCTCAAAGCAGACTCTTTCTTACTAACCCTGAAGTTGATGCGCCAAGCGCTATGAAAAAGAAAAGATACATTTGCAATGTACCTTTTTCTTCTAAATGCCCCACCAATATTCCTAATACCGACTAGTGCTACCGAGCCCTAAGCGAATTGGGCGACCCAGCACACATTTTCTCAAGAGAGGAAAAACCGACTTTTGGTTCTGCCTCTACATCAAACTTCATTCACCCCAATTCCCAACCAAAGATACCCCTTGCCCTTAAACAACCTGCCTTCATAAAATAAGAAGATATGGGGGGCAAGTCCAACAAGTCCGGCTATTTCGACAAGCTCAAGGGCTTGCTCGAGGAGTACAGCTCCATCTTCATCGTCGAGATTGACAATGTCAGCTCTCAGCAGATGCACGAGATCCGACATGCTCTCCGAAACAAGGGTGTTGTCCTCATGGGCAAGAACACCATGGTACGGCTGTTCTTTTCCAAAGCGACAAGAGACCCATTGCTAATGCGAATTGCAGGTTCGCCGAGCTCTGAAGACCTTCATTACCGACTCCCCCGAGTACGAACGTCTCCTTCCCCACGTCAAGGGCAATGTTGGTTTCGTCTTCACCAACGAAGACCTCAAGGAGATTCGCGACATTATCCTCTCCAACACTGTCGCTGCCCCTGCTCGTGCCGGTGCCGTCGCTCCTCAGGACGTCTGGGTCCCCGCTGGAAACACCGGTATGGAACCCGGAAAGACCTCTTTCTTCCAGGCCCTCGGTGTTCCCACCAAGATTGCCCGTGGTACCATCGAAATCACCACCGATCTCAAGCTTGTTGAGGCCCAGTCCAAGGTCGGCCCCTCCGAGGCCACCCTTCTCAACATGCTCAACATCTCTCCCTTCACCTACGGTATGGGCATTGCCCAGGTCTACGACCAGGGCCAGTCTTTCCCTCCCAGCGTTCTCGACGTTGGTGAGGAGCAGCTCCTCAAGACTCTGTCTCAGGCTGTCACCACCATTGCCACCATCTCTCTGGCCCTGAACTTCCCTACTCTGCCTTCGGTCCTCCACTCCGTTGTCAACAGCTACAAGAAGGTTCTCGCTGTTGCCATCTCTACCGAGTACAGCTGGCCCGAGATTGAGGAGCTCAAGGACCGTATTGCCAACCCTGATGCTTACGCTGCTGCCGCCCCTGCTGCCGGCGGTGCCTCTGCCGCCCCTGCTGCTGCCGCCGCTGAGGAGAAGAAGGATGAGTCCGAGGAGGAGGAGGATGACGAGGGCTTCGGTGGTCTCTTGTATGTGTTCCCTTGCCTCGCCCCAAAAACGTACCAGCTAACCTATCTGCAGTGACTAAATGTGGCCACATCGTCATGATGTATGACCGCCATCCAGGACTTTGGTTGGGTTTACGACTTATGGATCTTAAAAATGGGGTACATAGATCGTCTGCTGGACAATTGAATCTTGCCGCGACGGTTGCGAATCAACATTGGACACCTCAGCATGCTTGTGATGGGAATTTTAACGAAACAACTCCTGCAGCTCTACCGAAAGAGTATCACATCCAAAAAGGTTAGTTAAGCAAGCTCCAAGCGATTTCTTTTGTCTTATCTATTCCGGATGATTATATAAACTGTTCAAGAGCTTTTTAACCCTGAATCTCCTGATGACACACACATCACCACCCTATGACGGATATGTTTTACAACCAGATATTTCGATCAGCTTTCGAGAATACCACGGCTAACATTGGAATATCATAGGCTTAATGTTCATTGGGTTTTCGTATTACACGGCGTGACGTCTGTATATGTTTATAAAATCCAATATCCTGGTCACCCGGTCCCGGCCTGTTCCGGATCTCGCCTTAATCCAGGCGATTCTGTGGGATCATGTTCCAAAACCCGTCTTGCTATGTTAATCGCCCGGTCCGGCAGCCCTGCTAGCCGAGCAACTTTAAGTGCATGACTCTGTCGGTTGATGCCTCGTTGTAGTCTGTGATTGTAAACAAAACCTCCCTGGTCATCCTCCATCACGTCAGTGCAATACGTCTGCACAATACCTGCCTCAGATGAGCATAACCCGTCGGCTGCAGCGAGGTCAGCCACATGGTGGAAGTGTGTTGCAAAGAGAGTGCGGCATTGATTGACGGTTGCCAAGTGGTGTAGGCATGCAAAGGCAACAGCTGTGCCATCCTCTGGCGTGGTGCCTCGACCGATCTCGTCCATGATGACGAACGATCGTGGTGTTGCTTGTTTGAGAATGGCTGCCGTCTCCAGCATCTCAACCATAAAGGTGCTCTGATCGCGGTAGAGGTTATCGGCCGAGCCTACGCGGCTAAAGATAGCGTCGACGATGCCTAGCTCTGCGTACGACGCTGGTACGTAGCACCCGATCTGTGCCAGGATCGTGATGAGGGCGTTTTGACGCAGGAACGTACTTTTGCCAGCCATGTTGGGCCCTGTGATGAGCCAGATGCGACCGTCCTGTGGCGATCCGACTACGCAGTCGTTGCGGACAAAGCTTCGGCCCTGCTCAAAGAGACCACCTTCAACGGTGGGATGTCGTCCGCCTATGATGGTGTGACTAGTCGTGTTGTTCAGCACGGGTCGCACGAGGTTTTGCTCGCGAGCCAACTTGGCAAAGGACGTGGTGATGTCCAGTTCGTCGAGAACCGCGGCATTCCTGCGTAGTTTGACAAGATTGCGGACGACATGTTCTCGAAGTGAGTGGAACACGGCTTGTTCTTCGGCGCGGATCTGGGCGCGGACTTGATCCAAACGCTGACCGAGATGTGTCCATTCGGGGAGGTGAAAGGATCGCGTAGAGCGGCTAGAAGAGAGGGATTGCACGTCAACGAGATTGCGAACGTCTTTGCCTTTAATGTGGGCGATATGCCCTAGTCCAGGTGTCCATTTGAGAGACAGACTTTGGGCACCGAGACGCTCGCGGATGGTGTCGTTGAGCGTCGTCTTTTCCTCAAGCAGAGCTGTCAAGTTAGCATGGAGCCGCTTCAAGGTAGGACTGGCAGCTGGTTTCATTATCCAGGCCTCGTTATCTTCAGCATAATAGTCCCGAATACTTGCAGGCTTCTTCCGCTTGCCCTTGGGCAGAGCAGCAGCATCGTCTTGCGAACCCTCACTACTAACGACACCTTCTGCAAGAGCTATCATCTGGCTGGTCTCAGAGTCCTGGGCTTCATGTTGTCGGACTATGCCCTCTTCGTCAATGGCGTCTTGGATACGACGGGCAAGCTTCAGAGGCTGAGGAAGGCTGATTCGAGATATCAAAGACGCCAAACACGAGACGTCAGAATCGCTGGATTTAGCATGGGCTTGTTTCAAGAGCTCCACAATGTCCTTGGTAGCATGTATAGTATTGGTCAAAGCCAGGAGGTCATCAGCATCACCTCGGCCGAGTGTGAACTTCTGAACAAGGCGCTGAGAGTCATAACTCCTACGTAATAAGAGAATTACGGAATCACTCAGGTCAACATCGTCTATGAAGTGGGCGACGAGGTCCTGCCTATCAGTGATAAGCTCAAGAGAGGTTGACGGTGCGCTCAACCACTCGTTGAGAAGCCGAGCACCACTCTTAGTGACGGTTCGACGGATAGCATGCAATAGGCTACCTCGGAACGCACCATCACGAATGGTTTGCTTTATCTCAAGGGCGCGAAGACTGTTCTTGTCAAGGGCCATGATCTGCATGTTCTCGTTCCTTAGCGGGGGCTGCAGCTTCATGCTCATGCCCTGCAAGCGATCCTTGACATAGCTAAGAAGAAAGCCAGCAGCAAGCACCTCTGCCGAGGAAAAAGCGGATATTGCCCGTTTGGAAAGGGCAGACTCGAGCATGGGCGCCCAGTCATCGGGGCGAAGCAAGGAAGAGTCTTGCGGCCGGGGTGCGTATGAGATGATGTGACGATCCTCGGCGAGGAGAGCAAATATGTCATGCTCAGGGAACGACTGCAGGTCCTGGTCGAGGAGTAGCTCGCGAGGGCATAGTCGGGACAAGATCGCCGGTAAAGATGCAAGATTGGCTTGTTGAGTGCAGAAGTGGCCGGTTGAGAGGTCAAGCCACGCCAGGCCAAGTGGTACGGCTTCATCGGACCCCTGAAACGGTCCAACAGGTTGACCAACGCCAACAGCTGACGGCATCGAGTGGGCTGATGCGGACTTTGATGCGGAACTAGATGCGGACTCGTGGGCCGCAAGCCCGCTCTCTAGACCCGGCGGCACTCGGCCGATGGCGGCGTCTATATCTACATCGATTTGGATCGCCATAACATAGTTGTTTGCGTATGGGTCCATGAAGTTTTCATCGATCAGAGTCCCTGGAGTGATGATACGTGCAACTCGACGATCATGCATTAACCCGCCTGACTTGACTTTGTCGGAGGGCGAGTTTGGAAACTCTTCAGCGATGGCGACATGACGGTTGAGATCTTGCACAAGAATTTTGAGGAATCGATCGAGTTGAAAGAAGGGGAAACCGGCCTAGAAATACGGGTGGTGATAATGAGATATCGAGCTAGAAGAGGGGGGAGGACAATGATAAGATGGAAATAGTAATCAACTTACCATGGGCACAGGGCCAGCACTCGTCTTCTTGCTACCCACCTTGATGTTGAGCAAGGGTCCATACTCCTCAGCATGTTCAAAGTATAGTTCATAGAAGCCGCCCACGCGCGTTAGCAAGACACAATTGTCAAACTTGAGCATGTTCTGCCGCGCTTGAAGCACGACGGTAGGGTAAGCGGGAGGGTCCTGAGGCAAAGGCGGCAGCGGGGTGAGGGTATCAGCATCGGCATCCTTATCACGGGGTTCAGTCGGATCATCCTGGGGAGAGGAAGCTGATGATGACGTTGGCAAAGGAGATGAGGGCTTCGGCTGGATTAGACCTTGAGGTAGGTCGGCGAGGCTTATGGTGGTGGTGGTCTTTTTACCTCTGGTTTGGAGGGGACGATGAGGAGAGGGTGGAGGTAGGAATGAGCGGATGAAGAAGTCATGATGCAGCCGGTGGTGATGATGACGATAGTGGTGAATAGCTGCTGAAGGTAAACCTATAGTCTTGTGTGGAACACAAGCACAAGCAGGCTTAGAGCTAGAGGCAGATGACGGTGATGCCAGGGGCCGCCGCAAATGGCGGATGCCGAATACCGGGGGCACCATGCGGGCCGGAGCATGAACCTGGGAGCTGGAGATGAGATGGGCTGTTGCAGCAGTGATTTGATGATGTGGATGGATTTTGAGATAGAGGCTTGTTTCCTGAGGTAGCAACCTCGGAAGGAGAATCGGGCAACTGACAGCTGAGGATATGGTTGCTTTGTTTGTCAAGGTCAAGCAAGGCAAGATCTTGTACGTGCGCGTTGTGCAATGTGACACCGAGTGAGATGCTGGATCATGCTTGGTTAGATGAGAACAGAGGAAAATCCAATTGACAGCTACATGTCAAAATGCAGGGAGCTTATTGTAGCACCGAAACGTGTGAACCGGGCAAACAAGCAAGGTTATCAAAAAGTGGTTCCGTATAGTTGGGTGAGGGGGTTGTTTAGATTTAAGTGAAATTCATCTTTAGCTGAATTACAGAGGGCTAGGGAAGACGTCTTAAGATAGTTCAAGCAAATAGTCTAACTACCTAGGTAGTGAGTGATACTTTACTTTCTAGCATGGGGGAAAGGAGATTAGTAGATAGATGAAAAGGTAGATCGCCGACGTTAGGTATCAGTATCTTGAAGAAAACACTCGGCCGAGCAGCGGACTTGTACCTCATTAAGACCATCCCTAATATCTAGGTACGCATTTCTGTACAATATAACAGAGATTTACTTTTACTTTTATATAATAAAAATAAACTTTTCCAGTCTGATCGAATAATAATAGCTTCTAAAATTGCCAGTTTGATTCCTTTGTTTCCCGAGCTCGGTCATAGTAGGGCTCTAACTATCTAAATTCCGATACAAAAGGGTCATCCAGGGACTCAAGACCAGGTACTCCAGAAATTTTACGGAGATAGAAGACGCCAGTGCCCACAAGCGAACAACACATGTAGCCATGTAACGGGAGGAATCTGCTCATGGAGGCGTTGGCCAACGGGAGGGATCCGGGTTTTCGCGCGAACAACGTGTGAGTAACAGCCCAGTACCGACAAGAATTGAACCACGGCCAATCCTGCCCATAGAATTCAATCGATCAGCGGTTGTTGCGGAGATCTACAGGGTCTGCTACCCTCCAAGGCCAAGGACACCTCTGTGATAGAGAGAGTTCCAGCTCGTGGTGCCACTAAACAATCGTAAGCGAGACACAGACAGGTCATTTTATCCATTCCTTTGGACAAGGCCCAAAAGACATCGAGATTAAGAACAAAGAGACTGGTACTGAGCTGAGGTCGCCAAGAGAAACAAACCATACCTGGGTGCATATCTAGGTACCTAGGTACACAGTGCCACCTTTGGACACGTACCAACGACATGTGGGTTCTTCAAATCTTCTACTTCCATGTGTGTGGTCCCATATTAGCGTCATCATCATCCCTCAACACCAGATGGGCCTGCAAATCTGCCCAAGCTGTTGGAGCTCGAACCCTCCAACCTAAGCCCCAACTTCCACTTCACGTACCGTGTCTGTGTGTAGGCGGTAAGGCGACCAGGTCTCTCTATCAGGTAATAGATGGGGTAAAGCCAAGCAATGCTCAAGACACGCTTCAAGGTAGCAATCTGCAAGCTCGCATAAGCCATCTCCTTGTACTAGAAAGGCAACGCGAGCTTCAAAAGCGACCAAGAAGAGATGTCTAAAACCCCAGTTTTGTCACCAGAGGACAGCACCACTTACACTTTAAAGCAATCATATCAGACTGGGAAGACAGCCATAATTAGCATGGGGTCAAAGCAGGAAAAATAACAACTCGAGGAGAAAACAACATCATCAATGCTCGATACATCACGGCATAACTCAGTACAACTCATGAGACAAAACCAGATCCAACCGCCGTCTCCATAGGCCAGGGGTCCCTTGGTATGTACTTGGGCTGTTGAGGGTCACAGTCCACTGCGAGGCTCGACCCTGAGCCAGCGTCTGCTCAGCACGCCGCTTCACTTGACTGGTCTACAGGCTCCCTTATCATCCTATGGGATAGGATCGAGTACGAAACATGCTCTAGCATGGGACGACGGCAGTACTCCAGACTGGGCGTGGCTCAAATACCGATACCGCAACCGTCTAGTTACTGAGTTGCTGGCCTCCGGGACTAGCCATGCAATCCAATGGCATAAGCACATTTGCCCGCGGGGTCGGCGTGGGCCGATTCTCGAGAGAGCCTCAGCCCATTCTGGGTCCGTAGCCACACGACGTCGCCAGACCCCCTGCGCAATCCCTCGGTCACATCTGTCGATTGCGACCTAGCTATATATCCCCTTTGTGCGCGTTTGCTGACCCAAAAACACACCCTACACTATCGCACCGTCGTTGTGTTACTTACATTAAGAGCAATCTCATCACTTTTGTGTCTTGCACAACTGTTCCGAGGCAGATCCCCACATAACCACTTACACGCCTTGATCAGCCATCAGCGTCAACCCTGACAGCAACCCAACGATAAAACTACCAAAATAACGCTATTTAAAGCTCCGAATCGGCTCGAAAGTGATTAAAGAGGAACAAGTACCCTTGCCAAGTGGAATCCCACATCCAACGCCAAGCAATCCTGGCACACGGTCCGCAACTCGGAGAGTGCCTTGAACATCACGGGAGACCATCCAATATATATATACTCCAAGCTCAAGCCTAAGCAAAGCGCCTTATGGCGGCTATGATGTCGTCTGTCAACCCCTTCGCACCGGTGACCCCCCCACCGGAAAGCCACGCCTTTCCTAAACTTCCTGCCCAAAGGCCATCACAGAGCAACAACCTCAAGCGCAAAGCCTCGATGCAAGAACCTTTCAGCGGCCTGGCCGGCATCACTGGTCCCTCGATGATGGGTCCTCCCCCTCCTCCGACCTCACAGCCCAAGATGCCCTCGCCAAACCACAGCACCAGTAACAGCTCTAGTAGCACCCCTCAGCCAAGCGACTCGGCGACTCCTGAACTCCCCAACATAGCCGGTGCGAACCTCGATCCCAAGTACCTCGCCATGGTCTCCCGCATCGCTGCCTACTACCAGCAGAGGTGTCAAGCTGTAGCAAATTATCAACAGCAGCGATGCCAGGCCTGGGCCAACATGCATAGGCAAAAGTGTCAAGATATGATGCAGGCATCCATGCTGGTTGTGGCTTGGTACGTGAGAGATCGAATTCAACGTAGGCGTAGACGGGAGAAGCGTCATTTCAGATCCGGCTTGAGACGCAAGACAACTCAGAATAAGATTGCCCGAACTGAAGTTGTCCGCCGCTGGGTCAAGCAGATTCCCGAGGAGCCAGAGTCACCCAACAGCCCCATCAATATCCAGCTTGCCGACCGCGCTGAGGCCGAGTTCACCATGGATCGCGATCCTCAGCCAGACAAGGACACCAAGCTGTTTGAAATGGCTGACAATCTCATAAAAAGCCAATACAAGAAGATCGAGGTTCCTATCATGGGTGTCCTCAACTTTGATGACAGCGACAACGATAGTGAAAGCGAGCCAGATGAGCCGGAGCAGTACGAAGAGATGGACCAAGCAGAAGATATCGCTGAAGATGACGATGAATACTACGAAGTAGAAGATGACGAACTGTACGACGACGAAGAGGAGGACATGGAGTTCACGGGAGATGGCGTGTCAGAGGTTGTCCATCATGGCACAGGTACTGGCTCCGGCAGCCGGAACAACAACCTGAGTGAATCCTCATAAAGACCCTTTTTCTCCATCCTCAAGAGCTCAACAATTCAGCTCCTCCACCGGGGCGGGATGGGATACCTCTTTAATGACAATGACAAGGCATCTAAATATCGGTAACAAAACTCCAAGATGGTGGACACATTCGGGCATTGGTTTCGGTGAACGGCGCAAATCTGCAGGTTGGTGATGGTCCAAGATACGAACTTATACTGGGAGTCAAGAGCACCTCTTTGCTTGTTTTTTTCTTCGTTCCCTTTTTTTCATCTTTTCTTTTTTTCATGGCACATACACCTCGATGATACCTTTTTTTTAGCATAGGATATTTGGGCTACTCTTGGTTTTTGCTAGGGCAATCATGTAGGTCTACCTGGCAGTGGGCCAGGTGGGCTAGTATGCGAATTATGGGTATATATGTATATTCTCCAATTTACACAAATGAAGCTATTTCAACATTGTTTTGCCTCGCATTTTCTCTCCCTTGTTGTGACACACAGTTTAGACATATTTGTGGTTTCATTCTGCACACATAACTCGGCTACCATAATTAAGTTTAGGTAAGAGGACACGCTCGCTAATTCTTTCAATGACCAGGGCGTTCCCCTCTATCTGCCGCTGTCTTTCAGATGGAGCAGCGATAATATACCGTAACTGAGTGTGCGAGGAAAGAGAATGGGCGGTCAGTTGAATGGTTGGGGGGGGAGTATCGGAGCGTTGGATCGCTTGAATGAAGATTGTACGTACTGTACGGAGCAGCCGAGCATGAACAGGTCATGATGGGTGAGGAATCGTTCGATGCTTATTAGGGCTGTTGTGTGGATTTTCGGACCCTACGGTGAGAGGAATTATGAGCGTAGAGAGAGAGTTAAGGGTATGCTCTTTCCATCGTCAGCGCTGGGCTGTGGGTGTGATGGACAGCTTGAGCAACCTATACGGACTATGGATAGATCTCAGTGTTCTCTGTTTATTAGGTAGGTAGTTTATTTTCTCTCTTGCTCTCTCTCAAGTTCCTTTATTCTGATGAGTAGCGTCTATAAGTTGGAGTGCCACGGGCATAGGTACTTAGGTAGGTAGGTAGCGTCTCTGTACTATAGGTACCTACCTTAGTAACCACCTGCCTCCTCAAGCGGTATGATTTCTCAGAAGAGGCACGTTACCTTGAGGTTGGATCTGATCTAGAAGGTACAACCATCCCCTGGGTTATGTGGAAGCAGCGACACATTGACTCGGCTGTATGCCAAGTCCCTTACTTTACAGAAGGCCCTTATTAATTTATTGATAGATGAGGTCCTAGCGCTACATAGGACAAGACAATAGAAAGTACTCTTACGTAGGTAGGCAAGAGTCATTTCTATAAATACTGTACATACATATTAGCGGCAGGTTGAGTGCTTTCTATCTGTATTTTCTGGGTACTTATCACACGAGTACAATACCAGTTTGGGGGTGGCTTGCACCAGGTCAGGCGCTTCTTGCCGAAGCCTCCTGATCACCATCGCCCACAGCAGCTAGAGTAGGCACGACTTGACTACCATCCAGGATCAAAGTTGCCAAAAAGGTCAACATGGCTTCTGGAAGTAGCGAGTCCAATGACTCCTCCTTGGATGTTAGAATGCCGTCCTTCATTTTTTTTGTGAGGAGAAACTTACATTCTTCAACCTTAAGCTTCTTACATTAACCATCTTCACCTTGGTGCTCTCGGTCTATTATTGCGCAGCACGTTTCCTAGCCGCTCTAGTCATCTTATTCGATGTATCAACATATCCCAAGCTATCGCTGGTCTTGCTCTGCATTCTGATCAACATTGATAGTTGGACACGATGAGGTACGTAGTACATCTCATTTCACCCTACCTAAGTACCTTACCTGATGCATCAACCTTTGCGTTACCCCATTCCCATACTCCTTCGGGAGACGGCTCCATTCCCCCCGCAAGAGAAACACTTCCCCAAACACGATAAGTGAATCACCCGGACCCATTGCCGAGCTCTGCTTGGCTTAGAGTCCAGAGTTTAGCGGACCTCGGACCCCAGTTGCCGTGCCGCAAGTGACTTGACCCCTGTAAAAGGGAACTGACAGGGAATGGATAGACACCTTGTGGCGACCAATCCCCCGCTTCTCAGCTTGGCGCTTGACCACTGGATGCTTGACAAAATATGTACGATGAACCTGGGGGAAAATTCTGCAAGGCCTGAAGCTTTTTTTTATGTCACTTGAGTTGTCGGTATTTACATCTCTAAAGCTTCCAGAGCTCACTTGACCCAGCTCAGAGCGTAACGCGAAGCTTGTGTTGCATAGATACTACGTCTTCAAAACCTACCAATTACACTTTTATTCCCTTCGCGCTCTGCTTTATATTCACCAACATTCATGTCCTCACTCTAAACTCCATTCTTTCTTTCTTTACCGTCTTCGTCGATCTTCAAAAACAACCACAACAACAACCACTCACCATAGCTCAATAGTATCAACAGCACACTCTTCGACCCTCTGCCGTCGGCTTCCGCGGCTTGTCCTCGTCACTCTCCTTCTCCAGAAGACCAACAACGACTTCTACTCCCAGGAAAGCTACGGCGACTCTCGAACCGATCTGCCCCTCCCGCTCCAGGGCATCCGCTAGACGTCTATACTATGGGTGGTGGCAGCGAGCACAAGGGCGATGGCTCTTCCTATCCTCTCTTTGCCGAGCGGCCCGTTGGCGTTCCAAAGACGAGTATTCTGAAAGGCCGCATTGAACCGTTCTATAAGTCAGGACAGTACTATAAGGTCAACCTGCAGGCGTAAGGAATACCCAGCCTCTCGAGTACGTTCATAACCAACTAACATTCTCCATCTAGAAACATGTATAATGCCAGATACACAGGCAAGCCTCATGTCCAACTTTTTGTCTGGCATGCACCAGACCTTTCTCGGCCGACTTTTGAGGAAGCCGTTAGCCAAGATTTCAAGGAGACACACATTGGTACCTCTTTTGGACCCTCATGGTCTACTCACTGGTTCAAAGTCATTCTTCGTGTTCCCAAGGACATCAAGGATGAAGAACTCATCGAGTTTCACTGGGATGCCAACAATGAAGGCACTGTCTGGACTGAGGATGGTGTTCCCATTCAAGGTCTCACTGGCAGCGGAGAGCGCATCGAGTGGATCATTCCTGATTCATTCCGCGACGGCGAAGAACACACTATCTATATTGAAATGGCCTGCAATGGCATGTTTGGAAACGCTCCTAACGGTAAGACGACCATTGCACCGCCAGACCCTAACAGGCGCTTCAGTCTCAGTAAGGCCGACATCGTCGCCATCAACGTGCCAGCTCGTAAGCTCCACATAGATATGTGGGAGCTTGGTGATGCTGCTCGAGAGCTTCCCGAGAATTCGGCTGAGCAGAACCATGCGTTATCTGTTGCTATGAAAATCATCAACACTTTCGAGGTCGACAACCAAGAGTCGATTCTCAAGTGCCGAGAGATTGCTCGTGAAGTCCTAGGTCCGGATGTTGACTCTCACAAGGTATACGAAGTAGGGAAGGACCCTGTCGTGTTCGGAATTGGTCATTGTCATATCGATACTTGTTGGCTCTGGCCCTGGGCTGAGACGAAACGTAAAATTGTGCGATCCTGGACGAACCAGTGCGATCTCATGGATCGCTACCCGGAGCACAACTTTGCTTGTTCTCAGGCTCAGCAATTCAAATGGCTCAAGACTTATTATCCCGCCGCTTACGAGAGGGTCAAGCAGAAAGTCAAGGAAGGCCAGTTCCACCCTATTGGTGGCAGCTGGGTCGAACACGATACCAACCTGCCTAATGGCGAATCCCTGGTCCGTCAGTTCTTCTATGGCCAGCGGTTCTTTGAGGCGGAGTTTGGCAAACGATGCCGTACCTTCTGGCTACCTGACACCTTTGGCTACTCGAGCCAACTTCCTCAGCTTTGTCGGCTGGCCGGCATGGATCGCTTCTTGACCCAGAAGCTCAGCTGGAACAACATAAATAACTTTCCTCATACCACCTTTATGTGGGTTAGTCCCGACGGAAGTCAAGTCATCTGCCACATGCCTCCTTCTGAGACATACACAGCAAATGCCGACTTTGGCGATTTGAGAAGAAGTATCGCAAACCACAAGACCATGAGAGTTGACAGCTCTTCTCTGCTTGTGTTCGGAAAGGGTGATGGTGGTGGTGGCCCTACCTGGGAACACTTTGAGAAGCTTCGTCGATGTGCTGGAATCAGCAACACTATTGGCGGTATCCCAAAGATCAAGATGGGCTTGACAGTTGATGATTTTTTTGATCGCCTCAATCACAAGGTAAGCGAGTTTCCTACATGGTACGGCGAACTGTACTTTGAGCTACACAGAGGCACATACACCACGCAAGCCAACAACAAGTACTACAACCGAAAGGCTGAGGTGATGCTACGAGATATTGAGCAGCTGGCCACATTTGCCTCGATCAAGAACAAGTCGTACAAGTATCCAACCAAGGACCTTGATGACATGTGGGAGGCTGTGCTGCTGTGCCAGTTCCACGATTGCCTACCGGGAAGCTGCATTGAGATGTGTTACGACGATTCTGATAAGGTATGTACCTGCGCTTCGGATGAGGGTAGCTTTATTAACTCGAACCAGGTCTATGCTGAAGTTTTTGAGACTGGCAAACGTCTGCTTAAAGACTTGTACGATTCGCTTGACGTCTGTAGTCAGTTCTCGACCTGTCTCAATGATTCTGTTGCCATCAACACTCTGCCTTGGCACCGCAAGGAGCTTGTTGAGATTTCTGATACTGATGTTGGTGTTGCATGTGGTGATGGCCAGCTCCTGGCTCTTCGTTCGTTCAAGGCCCAGGAGGAAAAGCCAGCAGTCACTGTCTTGGAGCAGTCGGCCAACGCCTTTATCCTCCAGAACGATCAACTTCGTGTCGTAGTTGAAAGCGGCGTTATTACGTCTCTTTACGATACCGTAAATGATCGCGAGGTCATTGAAAAGGGTGGAGAGGCCAACAAGTTTGTCATCTTTGACGACATCCCACTTTACTGGCAAGCGTGGGATGTGGAGGTTTACCACCTCGACGCGCGCAGAAAGGTTGAATATGGCAAAACCAAGATCTTCGAGCAGAAGCCTCATCGAGTCACTCTGGTCACCGATATAAAGATCAGTGAGAACAGTTCGATCAAATCATACACCACCCTTTCGGCAGCGCTCAAGGGCCAGCCTTCCCAGGTCGATGTTAAAGCAGAGGTCAACTGGCATGAAGACTCCAAGTTCCTCAAGGTTGAGTTCCCCGTAAACGTTGTCAATACCGAGGCCTCGTACGAGACCGCTTTCAGCATCACCAAGCGACCAACTCACTACAACACAAGCTGGGACATGGCAAAGTTCGAAGTGTGTTGTCACAAGTTTGCCGATCTCTCAGAGAACAACTATGGCGTTTCCATCCTTAACGACAGCAAGTACGGGTTCGCTACTGCAGGCAAGACGATGCGACTGTCACTTCTCCGGTCACCCAAGGCCCCGGATGCCAATGCTGATATGGGACGCCATACCATTCGTTGGGCCATTCTCCCTCACAAGGGCTGTTTATCGTCGATCACCGTCAAAGCTGCGTATGCTTTCAACAACCCCCTGAAGCCTGTTTCCGCTTCCCAAGCTGCTATTGAAAGTATCTCTAGTGCGCCTATTAAGCTTGTTAACACTGATGAGTCTGACTCTCTTGTCCTCGACACGATCAAGCGAGGCCATGATGATGAAGACGTCAGCCGAGATGAGGGTCTACGCATCAATAAGGGCCAGAGCATCATCTGTCGTGTATACGAATCTCTGGGCGGCCGCAGTCGCGGTATTATTCAAACATGCTTTGATGTCAAGCGTGTCACGAAGGTAAACATCTTGGAGGATGAACTGGAAGAGATTCAGCAGTCAGATGGCAAGATCCCGATTACACTACGACCGTTTGAGGTGGCAACATTCAAGCTCGAGCTGTAGGGTGACACCGAGAAGGATGGCTGTATCTGCCCAACATCGGGTATCCGTGTGTTTCTTGGTTTATGATAGGCTTGAATGAAGAGGGGGTGAAATACGCCTGGTGGTTGTTGAGAGCAGTATTGATCACCAGATTATGACAAGGGAAGTGACGCAAGTGGTCACGGACGGACAGCGGCTGAAGTAACGGTGCAGTCACCAAAGCAGGGGAGGATGTTAGCATGGTTAGAGGAGAAGACATAGTTGATTACCAACAAATTGCTTTATCATTCCAATTCCTACAACGCCGTTTCCTTCATGTGATAACAGTAGTAAAAACTCGAGCCAACTCGACCACATACGCAAAATCAGCAAAGGGAATATCTTCATGGGCCTCCCGTCAATCATCTGTCCGGGCTTGTGCCTACAGTGCTACAAGAAACACGTCCGAGGTTATATCCAATAAGCATTATTCAGGCAACTCCTCAGTGACAGTCTGCACCATTTGAATAAGCTCGTTGATATCAGGTCGCTCAGCGGGCTCGACCTTTAGACATTGCCTCACTACCTCGCGAATGGAATCGCTAATCTCAACCGTCGGTGCTTGTTGCTGTTGCTGACCCTGCTGTGGGCGCATGCTGTTGGAACGCTTAACACCGGCAGGCCCTTCGTCAGGGAAGCGCCAGTCACCACCAAGAACGCACAGGGACAGGGTACCGCCCGTTTCATCGGATCGCATCTCAAAGGGAGATTTGCCGACGAGGCAGGCGTAGAGTGTGCAGCCGAGAGACCAGATATCGACCTTGGTGTCGATAACCATTCCGGTCTGAACATCAAAAAGTTCAGGGGCGCGGTATGGCATCGTTGAGTGCTCGGCAGCTGTGTCTTGGATCTGGAGGGCGAGTGATTGAGATGTAACGGGGATGGGCGAGGGAGCGACAGATCCGAGATCCATAAGGATGGGGGTTGAGCCGGTGTCGTCAATCATGATGTTACCTGTGATGTCCGATCAGTATGGGGGAATAGACACAATGCGTTATTGGTGACGGGATACTTACCTGGTTTAATATCTCGGTGGGCGTAATGCTTAATTGACCTGCCACCATTGACTTGATTTTCACCCTCCAGCAGACCCCTCTCTTGCTCGCCCTCTTCTTCTTCTTCAGATCGCTTGCCTCTCGTGTTGTTCCTCTCGTCGTTGTGTACCTCATCCTCTTCCCTGCCCATATTCATGCGCTCCACAGCAGGCTTGTAATCATGCATAGCGCGAAGAGCCTTACACACACCGAGGAAGAGTAGCATGAGGCGACGCTCGGGGAAGCGATCATGGTTGACAAGGTTTGCGTTGATCATGTCCTGCAGATTACCGCGCTTATAGTACGGTAGCAAAACGTACACCGTCTTGGTGGCCTCGTCGGCGCCGCGCTCGGTCGCGACAGAGTGGTCCACGGCCGAGATGATGGTGGGGACGTGTGAGAAGAGGCGGTAAGCGTCGACCTCGCGCATGGCCTGCTGGACGGATTCGGCACCGAAGGGACATCGAATCTTTTTGAGGGCGAAGAGCTCGTGGGTGGACGTATCTTCGACGAGGTAGACGTAGGAGAAGCCGCCCTACAGGTGATGTGAGCGGGTGCTTCGGAGGGAACTATGGTTTGCGAGATAACCTACCTCGCCTAGGAGTCTTAGAATCTTGAAACTTCGGTTGTTGATCTTGAGGTTAGGATTTCCAGGGAAGCAGTTGAGGCAGTTCCCGAAGGAATAGAAGAGGTCAAGGAGGACTTGCGCCATGATGGATGGCTTATGATGTTGCACTCGGATTCTGCTGGGGATTGTACTATCAATTGTCCCCGAGGTTTAAAGACGTTGTCTCCAGGTAGAAAAGGCTTCTTATCCGAAGAAATGAGACCCGACAACAAGAAATGGATCGACAGGGACAAGCGTGGTAGAAGTTGGAGCTGTATCGGTCGCAATTGGATAGATGACGGAACAGGTGGTGATGACCCGCAGAGAATTAAGTCTATAGCTGTCACGGGTATAATGCAGCGCTGAAAAGGGAGGTTAAAGGACGACGCCAGTGTAACAAGGGAGAGACAAGGTTGAATTGTCGAGATCTTGTTTTGGCTGATGTTGGAAAGCTGAGGTTAGGTTAGGTTCTCTCGGTCGTTGGAGTCTGAGCCACCTCAGCCCTGAAACGCCACGACTTACGGTTAACTTTGAAGCCCACGTCGAGGTGGCATAAGCAATCAGCCACCGTCCGTAATAAACCCATTAGCAAAAAGTGCTTGTAACAATCCAAGTACTAGACGAGTACTTGGGGGCTTTTATTATATCTCTTTTTAAAAATAAAAAAAATATCTACTATAGTCTGATTGGTTTTCGCTTACAGACAACCAACTGTTGTCCTGAAAAGTACCTCAATAGGTAAGCAGTGGAGACAGAAAGTCTTATACAGTACATACATTAGAGGAGCCACTGAGCCAAACAGAGAATAATAGTGGCTGTTATTACTGGACATGTTTTTGCAACATGGCATAGAATAATTAATTATATAGGTTTTAAAGGATGATTAAAGTTGTTTTCTATTCAACTTGTACACAGAGTACATATGTTAGATATTCATCCTCAGTTTATAAACACCATCTTGCTTATAACTTATTACATCTCTCACATTTCTTTATTTCATCTATAAACTAAAAGACTGTGCACAGGCAATACTTTTCATTGCCGATTTTTACAATTACTCAAACAAAGACGTCTTCCGCCTATAGGTATATCCCCTTTGGCTCCTCATCCCATACCCAGTTACCCAAGTCGCTATCCGGCCTAAAGGAAACCAAACCAGCTCTCACGACAAACAATCTCATCAAAAACCAACTGCCAAAATCACAATTCTATTATAAAGGGTTGAATGGTATATATAGACTTCCGCGTGTGCGGGATCATCTAAGCAAGTGGGAACTGCCACAGGGGCGTTTTCTCCATTCTCCACATTGCCAATGCTTCACAGTCGTTCATACCCTGTCTTTGGCAGAAAGTCTACACCATTTTTCTGCTAGATGGGGGGATTACGACAACAGATTTCGCAGTGAAGGACTGGCACTTGCTCCACTCGCCGGGCGATTTTGCGGGGGCGGGCGAGAGCTAGGTGGACTCGTTTGGGGAGCGGAAAACGTTGTTCTCTGCTGAGGATGGACTTCTTGTGCATGAACGTCATGCGGATATCCATCGCTTCTGGGTGGAGGAGGCCCTCCATTGGTCATAGCCGGTGGTGGCAGATGTGCCGGAGGAGCATGGTGTCCATGAGGCTGATATGGATGAACATACCGAGACGGTGGCGCCGGTCCGTTAAGTCGTCGAGGAGATGGAGGCAGTCCATTGACAAATGGCTGCGGCCCGTGACCGCCATGATGATTTGTTGACAGTGGAGGTGGTGAAGGGCCAGCTACTGGAGGAGGTCGTAGGGAAGAGAGGTTGGACATTTGCGGCGGGTTATGAAGAGCAGGAGGTCCTCCGTTGATATGTCGAGGGGGTGATCCTTGCTGGCTTACTGGTCGTCCCCATTCGCTGCCGTATGAAGGTCTCGGGGGCGGTGGAGCGGGAAACCCGTGAGGTGCTGGTGGCCGGGCCCCGAGCGCATGATCTGCAACGAGTGCAGGTGCTTGGACTGGAGGAGGCCCCGGTTGCGAATGGCCATGAGAAGACCATACATAAGTAGCAGGTTGTGCCTCACGATGGTTAGGCATAACCTGCGGCGGACTGTGCAGAGGTGGCATGGCAGCTGGTTGGCTTGCCTCGCGAGCTGGGGGCAGTGGAACGTCTGTGACGGTAGGCGATCGCCGCGACGGATACGGCTTGGCAGTGCGCTGGGCCTTGCGACATTTGTGACATTGGAACCGCCTTTGTTCCACAAACTTTTGTGCCTCGCTCCCTAGTGTGCCGTAATGTCCGTTGGTGAGCTCACGCTCTTGCGAATTGTCGATCGGCCACCACTTTGGGCTGACATCGATCCCACAAGTGATGCACACCTTTTCTCCTGGTTGTCTGGAATCTGAAGCCACGTCTCCTGTTTCACTATTGCGCTGTTGGCTCGATCCGCCAGGAGAAATATTCGTCGTCGAAGACCTGCGTAGACCAGGCTGCATCGTTGTGCCTGTCAATTTGGCTGCATTTGTCATGAGGTTGGCCTTACGGACAGTGCCTGTCAAAGCGAGATCGGCCTGCTTGAAGTTTTGTACATAGAGTTGCAAGGTGTTGAGCCCTGAATCGTCCACCACATCGTGCATCTGGTGAACCGTGGTCTTTGTGGGAGCGTGCTCCTTACACCACACGGTTGCCGACATGGTGCCACTATCCCCCTTGATGGTCACGATGTTGAACTGGTCTCTCCGTGAACTCTTCACAGGGGTAATCTCAAATCCGAGAACATATCCCTGTTGTCGTGCACATTCCACATGTACTATGAGCTTGGTCAGCGTACCCAGCTTTTGCTATCCAACGATCAAAACTTACATGGGATACGACATTGATGGCAGGAGACACAAGCACCTTCCTGCTTGTTGCAGACCTGGCAAGTCTCGTCGTATCTAGTCCTTGGGATCGAAGGGATGCCTTCTGAAGGCTCGAGGGCTTTGGCGTTACCAAACTTGACCTCTGGGGTCCAGACTGCACAGGTTACATGAACCCAATTATTGTCGGCGGTCCTTTTGAGCGGCTCGCGTGGGTTGATTGGTCGATTCATATCTTCCTGCTTCTTGCGATAAAACTCCACCGCCTTTCGGGCTTGTTGAACCTCCAGACGCTCCCTCTCACGGTCTTTCTCCGATATCTTCTTCTTGTGGTGTGTGAGTTTAGGCTGTTCCACAAAGTCGTGTTCTGTGTATTCAACAGAACAGAGAACACATTTATATTGCTAGAACCGGTGTTAGCATGAGCATATATTGGACAAGAAATACCTACGATCGAGACCTGTGGGTTCTTATCGTTGGCGCACATGTCGCAAACCCATTTCCCAGATATTCGGTTGTCCATTATGCCATAGCAATTACGGTGCACAGTCAGGCGGCACTCGCGACAAGACAAGTGCTGTTCTCCTTGCGGTTCCAGTTGGCCGCAGACCGCGCAAGGTAGAACTCGAGGTTTAGGAATTCCGGGGACGGCAACGCTTTCCACAACCTTGTCCTTCTTCTTAGATGTGGTGGAACCAGTGGCGCTGGCGGCATCAGAGTGACCATTGTCTGCATCCCTGTCTGGAAGTGCACCCTTGAGCTTTTTTCGTGGCGGCTCTTGTCCGCTGGTGGCTGCCTGCGCTGCTGCAGGAGTCAGGGCGCGTTCCGGTGTCATTATGCCCATGTCCTTTGCAACCAGCAACTCTTTGAGGAGTTCCTCATCTTGCTTGCGCTTCCAAGCTCGGCCGCCAGACTGGGCCACCTTCTTAGCCAACTCGTCTATATCCTCCCATCGAATAGCATACCGACGCCATAATTCGGCGCATCGACGGCATAGAGCTATCACTCGTTCTTGACCCTTGTCCTTGTTTGAGCTCTTGGTGCCACTGTTGTTAAGTCCAGGAATAGGGTTCGGAGCACGTCGCCATTGGCGGGATGAAGTCGTAGAGCAGAATTGACATACAAACCCTCGCTTCTTCTGGTTCGCCTTCTCGTTATCGAAGGCGGAATCGTCATCATTGTCCGCGACGTCGTCGGCGAGCTTAGTAGCGGCAGCCTCTGCTTCTTTGGCCTCCTTCTTGGTCTTTCGGCCAGCTACAGTCTCCAACACCTGTTTCCCACGTTCTGATTTTTTCCAGGCGTAGTAATAGCGTGTCACCATTCCATAATCCATCGATTTGACGTGCTTCCTCACCAGGTAGAGTTCGGAGCCGTACATGATAACGGCCTCTTCGAATAACTCCTGCTCTTTTGGTGTAAGTTCTGGTTCTTTGAAAGCCGCCTTTTCTGTCTCGGAAAGAACCTTGAGGGCGCGCTTAGTATCGAATCCAGTGTGAAATAACGTGTCCACTGCTACATCTTGGAGATTAGTCGAGCGGTCCGGCAGTCCGAGCTCACTGGTCATTTCCCTGGCCTTGTCCATGTATTGATTGATGTCCTTTTGTTGAATAACATCCTCCTGAGGGGGTATCCATATGGGTTTTGCTGTGCAGTTGGGATCGTCTTCGTCATAGTCTTCACCTCGAACTATGTAGTTAGAAGGCATATCCTGAACCCACTTTGGTCGCTTTGCGCGTGAGATTCTTTCAGCTTCTAGAGCAGCCAACGCTTCCTTCTTCTTGCCAGTCTTCTTGATTTCCAGCGGCTTGACGTACTCCACGGGCTGTCCTGGCCAAGGCAAAACAGTTGCTTGGTTTCTTGGGCCAATTCGCGAACCCGCACGAGGATAAATCCTGTCGTCATAGTCGATCGCATCTTCGAGCTTGCAGTGTATTCCCAGATATCGATATGGCCAGAGAGACGCTTGGTAGACCTGCGCGGCGGTGCCTGGGTGGTGGACATGACCCCCATCGTCGGGGCTAGTGCGGCCAGTGTCAGCTCCTTGCATCTCCTCATCCTCTTCGTCCAGAGGATCGTCATCGTCAACATCAAAGCTGGGATCAGTGACATTAGGAGTGTTGCGGGCCTCCAGCTTCCTTTCCTGGGCACGACTACAAGCAGCGCAAGACCATGCAAAACCTCGCGATGGCTTCTTCAACAGTGGCGGGTTCACGCAGTTCATGTGATATGTGTTTTGGCAGACAGCACAGTCAACCGAGTCGTCCCTGAACAAAAGCCAATCAGGTCAGCCACCGAACGTAGGTGGGACAGAACGTGGGGCAGTGTAAGTGGCAGAAATACGTACCTTGCGCAATAGCCGGTGCATCTCCTGCAGAGCTTAACGGCGCTAGTGAGCTCCTTGCCACGCCCCTGCTCAACTAGCACGAATTTCCAGCGCTCGTCAAGCACCTTTTTTACATTGGCTGGAACGTTGACAATAGAGCCCGTTGGGATCAGGTCGTAGTTTTTCTGGATATACCGGTCATACAGTTTATCGAACCAGAAACAGTCGGGACTCTTTCGATAGAGGTCCAGCGTAGGTATTTCACTCCTGTGACGAATCTGACACTTGCCGCGCACCGCAGTCAACGGAGTGGTGTCGGAGTGCATCGTCGCAAAGACCATTCGTGTGTCCGGAGCCTTTCGGCCAATATCTTTTGGCCGGTAGTACCAGTTGATGCGAATTGAATCCACATGTTTGTTCGTGTCATTGTCCGCATGAAGGAATTCCATGATACGGGCCAGGTAATAGGGTTCTCCAGGTGGCTCACAGACAAGGTACACATGATCTGCGTCGCAGGTTAGCCACGCTTGATCTGAATTTACGGTGGACCATTTTGGGGGAAGTATGTTACCATTCGGCTCCAGCACCGTGCCATCATCAGCAACCATCCGGCCTTCAACAGGACGTGCTCTGCAGTTGTCAAATGTCAACATGTTAGATTCGGGCCATGAGATGCCCGCGGGCTGCCCAAGAGCAGATACTTTTTTGGATGAGTTGCTAGTAGAGGTCGCTTGGCTAGTGGAGCCTGCCGACTGGACTGCGATCTTGCGCTTCCGTGTAGGCTGCGAAGCGCCCGCCGGTTGAGTCGTCGTAGACGCATTGTTTGAACCACCCGATTGTTGCTCCTTGGGGGCATTTGCAGGCTGCGCTGACTTGACATCGTCCGTGCCAGCCTTACGCGAGCCGGCACCGCCACGAGGCGCATCTCCATTCACGGCGGCGCTGGACTGACGCGAGGTCTTTTTGGCGTCATTGTCTTTCTTGTCATGATAGTAGTCATAAACGTCGGCATCAAAGTCTCTGTCCTCAGCGTAGTTGATACGCGTGGTGCCAGTCCTGTTGCGGGAACGAGTCCCATATGGCGACGCTGAATCTAGGCCAGCTTCTTTGGCCATGTCGTCAAAATCTGATTGAGCGGTCATTGAGTCGGCCACGGATTTAGAATTAGAGTCCGAGGTTTTGGAGTCCTGAGTGTCAAGTTAGAGAATGGGTCCAATTCGCGACCGCGCCCTCACAGCTCGTGGCTCAAGTGAGAAAGAGGCCAAGACATATGAGAAGAGAGGGAAAGTGTCGATAAAATCAAGTAGTAAGAAGATCAGCAAAATAATATGAGCAACCAGCTTACATTTTGTTGTGCCATGACATCCAGCAGAGAATCACTTGCGCAACAACGAGATCGTGTGAATCGTGAGTGAAGGCATGCCCGGAGATGATGACTTGGTGAAGGAAGGTATGAGGATGAATAAGGCGAGAGAGATGTTGGTCAAGTCTTGTTCTGCGAGATGAAATAATTCAAGGGCAAGATTCAGACGTCACGGGTCTAAAAGATAGAGTCAGAGGCCAGAAATAGACGTGAATCGTCCACCAAGATGGAGTGTGAGTAAGGTTAAGAAGGAAGAAGAGCCATGATTCCCAGGCGCCGGGAGAAGAAACAACGTCCTGGCACTGGCACTGGCACCCCGAGGCGGCGGCCCTGGCCTGGTCAATGCATCCACTTCTACTAAGAGTGCACTGGGGGCGGCGTTAGATCGATAAAAGTATCGTAAAGGTAGCCACTAACCGAGTGGCGGCTGATACGCGCCCTCTTCAGACTAGATCTTATCCTGGTAAGATAAATTAGACTCTGGCTCTACATGTCACACCCTAGCCATCAAGTGTTACCTCGAGTCTCCACGGGGGCCCATCTGGGTCTCGCAGCACTGACGAGCCGACGGATCTCAACCCAACTCTGATGAGGCGTGTCCACGGGTCCTCCCACAAGAGAGAGCACCGAGAGCACCTAGGCTGTGCCGGGGGGAAGACCACTACGAAGCCGGTCACCACAGTTTGGCCTTGACTGCTATGGTGTCAAGTCGCTCGGCAAATCTAGAGTCTATAAAGCCACCGAAGCTAAGGTTAACGAGGCCAGTTTATGAGTATTAGGATACGGATATCTTGCAAGCTTCGTTACCTTGCCAAGCACAAATCAGTGTAGGCAACATGAGGAATAATTACTCGGTACACATGAACACAGATGGAACACGTACCAATGCTGGAAATTGCTTTGCTGCCCCCGATCCTGCTGTCGCTGAAGATAAAACGGACTGGCTTTCCGCGATATATTACACCCGCCCTCTCTTTCTCACTCGATTCGATTCGACAGCTTGTTCGTGTGGCTCCGCCATGATAGCTATCCCCCCCGATGGATGTCATGCCATGCCATGCCTAGATAGGTTCGTCATGCGCCGTTGGCCAGATCGACGTTCAAATACATATCTTTAACACACCATACCACAGTTGGAAAGCCACCCTGTATCATCAGCTTCTCGCTGGCAACGAAAATGCGTTTCGCTGGAAGGGGGAAAAAAAAGGATACGAAATCTGTCACAACAATGTGTTTAGAGGAGTATGGAGCATTAGTTAAGCATGGGGCGCATTTTCCGTTACATCTCCCACACCCTTACACGCCCTCCCTCAACTTGTCAGTATTTAAAGAGTTGTCGCTACCTAATATCAAAGCTCCCGTGTCTTGATTGTCTGTCTCGGGGCGACAGGGAAGTTGGAGAGTTTGGATTCTATTGCACTGTGGTTCGTACCAAATGATCAGCATTCAAGGATAAGTACTTAGGCTTTACTTTCATTCATCCTTGCCCAGGTTGCCTAGATATCCAGGCCATATGATCATATCTTACAGATCGTTATACCCTCTCGGCTCACTTTGTCTTGTCAAAGAAGCTTACTGCCACATATTTATTACCTCTTCACCTCGCTGCCAACCCCTTCAATGGGAACACGACCCCAAAGCAACAACCGTCAAGGATGGGTACCACCTATACCAACCAAACGGTGTGGCTAGCATTCCCCTTTCCCTCTCTCCACTAGCGAAACCAACAACATTCATCTTAGCTATCAAGCATTACCTATCTGAATAAATTGACTTATATTTGTTGACAAGAGTTCATAATATGTAGCGTAACCTCTTCACTGCCCATAACACAGGCCAGCCAGTTAGAATCCGTCAAACAGTCAAGCATTTCCCTCATCAACTGCATATTTACGCTGGGCCCAAAAGCCGGTCAATTTCACCCCAGAATAAAATAGAATGTGTGGTAATGATGTTGAGATTCTCGTGGACGCTGACGGAAGCAGTCGGTAATACGTAGGTAGGTAGGGCTAAAGATTGAGCTGGCGTAGTGAAAGTCAGCTCCACCAGCCTGGCCGGGGCTCCGGTTGGATGGATAGAAAGTTCCATGCCCGAACCAGCTGTACCGACTTGCCCGGTACGTACTTCTTCCATCTTCCCAGGTCCTGAGCTTGAAGCGTTGCGCTGTTCCTTGTCAGGCATGGTCTGGCTTGCCCTCCAGGATGGGCTGGTGATGGATGGGTGGTGGGCTCTGATTCCCCCTTGGCTGAACTGGACAGGCGTTTGCCCATCTGGACTACAGCCATTTCATACCATATCCGAGCTAGGAATGTCTCTGCTCCCTCGTTGCTATAATTTACCAGGTGCTAGCATCATTCATGGATATGTAGTTAGGCAGACCCTGTTCCTCAGAGCGTTTTAATTGTTTTTGCCAAACCTAGTCTCATCAGCACATGCTAGTGACTGCCCGGTCGTATTTGAAAAGTGGTGGTTTGTTTTGCCGGATGCGACAGGTTCAGGTAAATACATACGTACTGATGAGGCTCTCGTGGACGCCTGGTCACAGGCCTCGGGGTGACGCAGGAGTTAGGAACAGTATGCAAGCAAACTAAATTAGTTGTGAAGGTGAGGAACTATGGGTGAATTATTGAATCTAAAACAACCCCTCGAGTTTTGTTGCGAAATGGTGAGATCACTCACGATTCTTGTGTTACCCTCTTGTCATGACGATGAACAAATATCGATTCCTCTTCATTCAACATGACACGCTCTAACACGTGAGGCCGACGTCAATTACTTTTCCAAAGCAAAGGCCAATGTCAATCCATGGATCACGGCCATGGCGAAATTGAGACGATAAGTTTCCAGCTTCTTTGTGACGGCTGAATCGCCTCCTGGGACAACGATCAGCCCTCCTGATGATGGCATAGACCATAGAACGTAAAGACAGAAAATTTGACAATTTCAGCTCTTGTACAACGTACATTTGGCAGAGACGATGGAAGAAAATGGGAGCCTGAGGGTGCTGCGTGTTGTTGTCAACTGTGGAGGCCGTCGAATCAAGATCCCAGGCACTGAACGACCTGCCCCTCGATAAATGGAAAAACAACCAACCTACTAACGTAGGTACCTTACTTAGTACCTGACTTACCTAGGAGTAGGTACATATCCCAGGCTGAAGAATGGAAGGGTCGTGGGGCTACCCAGGATAAGCGGGTACCCGACCGCAGGGGAACACCTAACGACATTTTAAATTTGTTGGTGCAGCATGTGCTGCTTGTTGACCTTGACGGCCTGCCAAATTCATGACGAACGAATTCGATGGTCACATCTTACAAAGGCGATCATAACCTAAGTCTGTAAAAATATGTGCTTGTAAAGTACCCTATCTGTATAGCTAGCGAAATAGTATGCGCAAGATGCACACGTACCAGCCAGCAACCCATATACATCTACAATCAACTCAAGGCCTGCATACAAAGGCAAATCTTACTATAGAGTCGCGTCATAGGCGCCAAACATCATGAAGGTTAAAGAGACAAAAGGTCTGGCGCCGAGGGAAATGACATGAATTTATTGAAGCCGAGCGTACCAATTGGATGCGAATAATGTCAGCCATACGAGTAAACAGGGCCCTGCAGCGCCCTGATAAAATACCTAGCTAATGCATTGGATGGCTTCTATTTCTTGGGATAAATGTTTCTTAACATACCGATTCAAATACCACCATAATCTAGTAGTCTCTTCAACTTGAAAGGCCCTGATATTAATATATTAACTACTAACCTAGGTAAATTATTGTCCTATAGGCTCTTTGCTTGCTAGCAACATTAGATATCTAGGTACCTACCAGAAAGGCAGGCTAGGCAGGTTCACTACGTAAGTACCTAGGTAGTACTGTGTGTCACCTGCCGTAGGCGGTCGGGGAGAACCGCGCAGGGTTGACTGCTGGCCAATCCCCGCCCTGTAAATCAACTGCAGCTTGTTGTGCCAGGAACGCCCCACGCCTGGGTGGCTCCCATTCCTCACCTGGATAGATGCCAGTTGTCGCGCACGTGACATCGCGTTAGTGCCTGTCCTTGTCGACACGTCTAAAACATGCGAGTCACGTCACACTGGAGGATTTGTCTTCATTAATAAGACTTTAAAGAATGGAGCGTTGATTTTGACTGTTCTTTTGTGATTTGATTTCTTTGATCGATCTCTCGTATTTCCCCTATCTCTCTCTCTTGGCCATGAAGAGCATGCGAGGGTTAATGCACACGACCAGTGTGGAAGCTACTCATGAACAAAAGACCACATTCTCCACAACGTCAGTAGCTGGGCATAAGAGAAGGTTATCCAACATAAGAGAAGACTATACGGCTAGACCTCCCGCATCTCGGAACACCGTTCAGTTTCAGCGTGCCATCAGCCTACCTGCGACTCCTCCAAGAATATCTGCCAGTCGCATCGTGCGTCTTGACGAGCGAGTCGGGTCGTCCGAGTATTCCCAAAGGAGAGTTATAGCTGCGACGCCTACCGCCTCTATTGATCCCGAACTAGAGTTGAGCCATCCTACGTATAATCTGCCACAGCACCTTGTTGACAACTTTGCCTCGCTTGGTATAAAACAGATATATCCATGGCAGAAATCTTGTCTCAAAGGCCCTGGGCTTCTGTCAGGAGACAAAAATCTAGTTTATTGCGCGCCAACCGGTGGCGGAAAATCTCTAGTGGCTGATGGTGAGATCAATTTGGAGACGCGAAGGCATCAGCTAACACCCCCCAGTACTTATGCTCAAGAGAGTAGTAGAGGAAAGGGGTTCAAAAGCACTCCTTGTCTTACCATATGTTGCCTTGGTGCAAGAGAAAGTCCGCTGGCTTCGCAGTGTGGTGCAAGGTCTTCGCTTTACCCCAGATACAATTGTAGGTGACGACAAACGCATCTGGCGACGAAGGGCAGACGAAGGCACAATCCGTATCGTTGGTTTCTTTGGAGGCGGAAGAGTTCGAGCTACTTGGGCCGACTTCGATATTGGTGTGTGCACCTTGGAAAAGGTTGGTTCTTCGTACTCTAAAGTCATCATCTAGCGGCAATCAGCTGACAACCTCAAGGCAAACGCGCTGGTGAACACGGCCATTGACGACTTCTCCATCTCCAACCTTCGCTCAGTTGTGCTCGATGAACTGCACATGGTTGATGATGACCAACGAGGGTACCTCCTGGAACTTGTGGCGACCAAGTTGCGTAGCCTGGAGCAGGCCATACAAATCGTGGGCATGAGTGCCACGCTTCCAGTATGTTCGATGGTTGCTATTATCACATGGCCGAGTTTCCTAACATACAACTTAGAATATGGATATGATGGCTCAGTGGCTTGATGGACACTGCTATGAAACTCAGTATCGGCCAATTCCTATTGAGGAGCACCTAGTGTATGATGGCAATATATATCCCGCAGGCTCTACGAGCAGTCTCATCAAGACTGCTGCGCAACTGAATAATCGGTCTGCACAAACACAGGCACAAACGAAACCCATTCGACGAATTGAGCCTTCCACCTATAAGGAACTTCGCGATCCAGTTTTAAATGCAGTGGTAACGCTCGCTCATGAGACTGCAATCGCTGGTTTTGGGGCCCTTGTCTTTGCTGGTAGCCGTGGCATGTGCGAGTCCGACGCACGATGGATCAGCCGTGCTATGCCCGCTCCCCATGAACTCAAGGTTGACATTGTTGATAAGAGAATGGATCTATTAGGAGAGCTTCGAAGTCTTAATACTGGGGTTGACCCGGTATTGGAGGAGACTGTCCTATACGGCGTTGCTTTTCACCGTAAGTGAGACAACCTCCTCAATTTTCAACCTCCGCTTTCCAAACTTGAACCTGATTTTGCTAATACCACCAGATGTGAGTCTTGTTCGAGGAAGCTTGCCAGGTTTTCTGACAATGTAGGCTGGTTTGACAACGGAAGAGAGGGATCTCATTGCGGCGGCATACGACGCTGGGACGCTTCTCGTTTGTGTGGCTACCTGTAGCCTCGCAGCTGGTATCAATCTGTCAGTCTCCCTTTTTGCTTAAACCAGTATTGTACTTACTATCGTAGGCCAGCAAGGCGTGTGATTCTTCACAACTGCCGGATGGGGCGCGAGTTTGTTGGCCCATCTATGCTTAGGCAGATGCGAGGACGAGCAGGCAGGCAAGGGAAGGCGCCGATTGGTGAGACGTACCTATGCTGTCGAGAGAAAGATCTTGAGCAGGTCGTAGAGCTCATGAATGCCGAACTGCCTCCGGTTGCAAGTTGTCTAAATACCGAGAACCGGCGCATTCAACGGTAGGTTTTGCCTAAAGCTGATCACATTGACTCTCGTTGACAGCAACTAGCGCATTATTGGAGGTTATCTCTATTCGCTTAGCTACGAGCCATGATTCCATACTGGATTATTTCTCGAAATCCCTGTTAAGCCATACTCGCAATGCCAAATTTGTCGAAGATTGCATCAGTTCAAGCTTGAAAGAGATAGAATCCATGGGCTTCATAGCCCGTGACGATTTGTCCATATTCACAGCGACACAGTTAGGCAGAGCGATTGTGGCATCGGCCATTGATCCGGACGATGGCGTATTCGTTCACAACGAACTTAGCCGAGCTCTTCAGGCGTTTGTCATGGATGGTGAGATGCACGTGCTATACACTTTTACACCAGTCCAGGAATCCGGCGTCATGGTAAACTGGCAAGTCTTTCGAAATGAGATGGAGCGCCTCGATGAGAGCGGTTTACGTGTATTGCGCCTTTTGGGCATTAAGCCTACAACAATATTGAAGTTGTAAGTTGGGCTCACAGTCGTCAGAAATTTCATGCTAACAGTTGATGACAAGAGCCCAAGGCGCGACGCTTCGTGAGACTACACAAGAAGAGAAGCAAGCCGCTCGGGTCCATCGACGTTTCTACCTTGCTCTCCAGTTACGGGACTTGTGCAACGAGGTGCCCATACATATTGTGGCACGCAAATACGACGTACCTCGCGGAATGGTTCAGAATCTTTCCCAGACTTGCCAAGGCTTTGCTGCTGGGATGATCAAGTTTTGCGAACAAATGAGCTGGGGGTAAGTGAGTGGCTGTCAGTGACGCTTCGGGTTACACGGCTAAACAATACGCAGAGTGATGGCCGCAGCTCTCGATCATTTTTCTGATAGGCTTGTGGCTGGTGCAAGGGCTGACTTATTGGCATTGGCAAAAATCCCCTTCATTAAGAGCCGAACAGCGTAGGTGCCCTTCTCTAGGAAGTAGTCTAGGCAGCATTGCTTACAGCTTGTAGGCGGGTGTTTTGGGAGAATGGCTTTCGCACTGTAGCAACGATTGCGAACGCCGATCCCACGGAGCTGCTCCCTGTGTTGATGCAGGTAAGGATTGCTGTTGGCGATTCTATCCAAGTCCTTGGATCCGATGTTAACGTGATTAGGCTCAACCGAACAAAATCCGTCTCAAGGGTAAAGACAATGAGAAATACGAGGAGAAGCTGCTTGTCAAGGCCAAGGTCGTTTCGGATGCTGCAAGCAAGATCTGGAGTGAGTCGTTATTCTGTCTACTTTACCTGATGAACACTAACGCATACGCGCAAAGGACTGCAAATGCAGGCAGAGCTGGAGGAAGAGTAACCTGGCCCCAAAGGATAGAGCTAAAATAAGAAAAACATTTAGCATATATTTATGGTTTACAGGCAGGACAAGTTGACTAAGACAAGTGGGTCAACCGCACAGGGAAACACCTCAGATCATAGCAAGCGCGCACCATTCCTAGGATTGCTTATGCTTCGGTCGTTCAACAAATAAGAGCCACGCCCGGTTAGCTCAATCGGTAGAGCGTGAGACTCTTACGAGTACGCGATCTCAAGGTTGCGGGTTCGACCCCCGCATCGGGCTGTTCCTATATTCGATTGCGAGCGATTGCGAGGCTTTCTTTTTTTCCCCCTTCTTCCCTGCTCCTATCTAGATCAGGGACTTGCTTGAACTTGCTTGGTTTCCGAGCGAAGTGGGTAGTCTAGCAACTTGGCTGTAACGGCCTGTTGTATTAACCAGCGATGTCGATATGCGGCTCTTTGCGTAGAATTATCATGGATGTCGGCTGGAGTTGCGTTGTGCATGAGAAACATCACGAATTCAGAAGTTCGAAAGCTATCCCTGCTCGGTTGCCTTGGGGCTGGTTGTTTATCAGCAAGCTCAATGAGACTATCAATCACTGACTATTGGTCCAAGGATGACCAAGCGAGGACTTGTTCCAACACAGCGCTTATACTGCTGCATAACGTCTGCGCCTTGCTTATTCTGCGCGAGAGAGCAGCCCATGCATGGTTGGGGGGGGCTGCGGCTCGCAATTGGTAGTTATCAATCACACACATGTTCGCTGATTTTATGGTGCCAAGATGGTGTGCGTGTATGCCTATTTCAACTCGGCCCGGCCATAAAGCCTCGTTTGTTTGCCCTTCCTTCACACGTCGTCACGCGATCCTCCAAACAACTCCCTGCCCGTTGCAATAAGTCGATCCTATTTATATATTGATTATGGCTGAAAATGCTCAGGGCGCCGGCACAACTGTCACGGTGCATACCCTGGCTGAAGCTATGAACGCGCCACCACCCCGAGTTGTCGTGATAGACAGAGACTACCAAGAAAATAACCAAGAGAAGCTCCCTAGCACAACAGAAGATCTCTGGGTCAGCTCAGCGGATGGCCGATATTCTTCCCCACCTGTTCCAATACGGGTTGGTCCTCTGAATAACATGCAAACGTTTTACGTACGTAGAACAGATTAAATATGTGGCTGCGGAACTGATCATTTTTAGGTTCACAGAGATATCCTCATCCAGGCCGAGTGGTTTCGGAAAGCCCTCTGCGGGGACTTCAGAGAAGCAAATGATCAAGTGATTGACTTGCCCGAGGAGGATCCAGCCATATTTCATTTCCTAGTGACGTTTTTGTACGAGGGACGTTTTGAACCTATCAAGCCAGCAGCGAGCGTTTTAGGCGAGTGACACAACTTGAAACAGAGGCTCAAAGCATGAGTACTAACCTCTGAGTAGAGCCAGCGGTTGATAAAGGCAAGGGTCTGGACATCGACATCAATCTTGAACCAGAACCAGCAGAGGCTTCCGACTCGAGTTCGACAAGCAGCGTTTCTCCCTCCGGATCTTCGGACAGCTCAGGGCCGGCATGGCGGCGCCGACGCCAAAATAGACAAGCCAGGAACACAGAGGCAGAAGGGGACCACAAGAAGCACCCTGGGTATCATCGGCCAGGATGTCCTTGTCCTCGGTGTCTAGCAAGACGAGACTTTTCGAAATGTTGGCAATGCGGCGCTCGTCGATCCCGTGCGGGCGCTCTGGCACATTCACGCCATGGTCGAGGAGCACCCGGCCGGGGGGTTGTGCCAGCACCGCGTATGTATCCGCCTGGCGCAGGCTTGCCAGTATCTCCCCAGGTCCAAACCGAGCGCATCACAGGCGAGGACCTACGGACGTGGTTCATGGCGTATGAGCTCAACCTTGACGTCTACATATGCGCAAACCGTTTCCTCATGGATGACTTTCAAAAAGCCGTGATGCGATCCTGTGTCGACATGCTGGAGACGGCGGGATGGGACGCTGCACAGCCTGAGATGTTGTATCTCTGTAGAAAGTTATACCGTGGTGTGCCCGAGGTAGATGATCTGCTCAAGATGGTCATGGCCCGAGTGGGGTTCCTTCAGCCTTTGCTGTGGAAACGTACGCCTGAGGAGACGAGCGAATTCTTGATAGGACATCCGGAACTGGCTGCAACCATTCTTAGAGAAACGGTTGTGAGACATTCGCAGCCGACGGCGGACTTGCCCTCGATGGAGCATAGGCATGGTATGGCTTATGAGGATGAGTGGCGACATATGGGGCTAGCACCGGCGCGTCTACGCAATTACCGTGAGTAGAATGGTGTTTCCAAGGGTGAGTATATATCCAGGACGACCCTAGAGTTGGTCATTTGCTGGCATCATGACGGCTCGAAACTAGTTCCGGTGTGTACTTGGGTTTGCGAAGAATGCTATCGATGCCTCATGAAGGGTGGTATACTACTAATCCAATCAGGAGTCATGTTTAATTTCTATCAATTTACTTTATCCATCCTTGACGGAGATGTCTCCTCTTTGTATCCAGCTGTGCAGCAAACGCCAGCCCTAGTCCATGACATCGTCTCTCAGACTGAACAGCTGCTGCAGGATCTCATCCGATTTGGCTCTCAGGGCTGAATGGTACATGACATTTGTTTCGAAAGTCTTGGTGCCCTTGACAATCTTGGCTGTGTCTCTGGCAAAGTCATAGTCGACGTACATGTCCTCAACGTACGACACGGCATATACAGGAACCTTGTTTCTGCGGAGTTTCTCCTGATCGTACAACGCAGGCCATTCCCGGTTAGCCAATAGCTCGGCTTCCTGACGTAGGGTTTGCAGCTCCGGGTATGTATCGAAGTGGAAAGGGAAGATCATTTCACCAGAGAAGTACAGTGGGCCACTGGTGGAAGCAGTAGAGAAATCTTTGTTGAGCCACGCAAAGGGTTCGAGAGCTTTGCCGACACGGTTTGCTGCCCAGCGGGAATGCGAACCTGGACCGTCGCAGTAGATGGCCTCGTGGAGAATGGCATAGATGATGTTGGTATCAAATGGATTCCAGCCTTCCAGTGGTACCAGCGAGGCCCTGTTGAAGAAGCCGAGCTGGTCCAGTGATGTTTTTAGGGTGAGAATGGCAGCGTGAACCTGATCAAAGCCTCCATGACCTCCAAATGCGATGCCCATGGTCAAAAGACGGGGAACAGTAAGGACGCCACCAGCGGGTAGTGGAATGCTTCCACCCTTGCTCTCGATGAAACTGGCGATTTGACGGATATTATCGATATCTTCTGGGAATTTATCGTAGTATTGTTCGTTACGCTCTGTGACCCGTCGGAAAGTCGCCTCGTATAGTTGATCAGGCGTTTTGCCAACGGGTGCCAGACCACCTGTAAGGAAGACTTCACGAAGGCCTTCTGGATGCATAGACAAGTATGACAGGGAAATAAAGCCCCCGTAAGATTGGCCGAATATGGACCAAGGTTGTTTCGAGGCGGGCCATGAGGCGGTAAGGCACTTACGAACAGCCTCGCAGTCGCGGACGGTATTGTCCTGACGCATGAGGCTAAGATAGCGAGCGCGCCCTTCAACATCTCCAGAAATGTTACTGAGCATCTCAGCACCTACAGGAGTACTTAGTCCGACGCCACGGTGGTCAATTAGGAGGAGCTGGTACCCCTTTGCAAGAGCGTGACGGGTGAGGGGATGATCCTGGGGCTCACGGTTCCCAAAGCCGGGACCGCCCTCGAGATAGATCATGTATGGCTTTGGGGGTTCTCCATTGTCGTCCTTGGCGTTGGCGTCATCTTCATCTTCGTGCGGAAAGATGGGAACTTCATGTTTCCTGACGCGGCGGGCAAAGAGGGTGATGGATGGGCCATTGAGATCTGTGTAGTCGAGAGGGACTTTGAAGAAGAGCTCTGCGACGTTTAATTGCCCCGGAACGATGTGTGATTTGCTGCTGAGAAGCTCAGCTTGAGGAATGGTTAGAATGTCAAGGGTAGACATGGCGGGTGATGATTGTGGTGGTGTTGGGTAGTGATGGCGGGGTTGGTGGTCGAGGTAGATGGGTCTTTATCAATTAGGTACTTGACACAGGTCTTTGCGGTAGCATGGTAGCAAAAATATTTATTAATTTTCTGGAAATCTATCTTGGACTCTCGATTAGAACGTATTAGAGGTGTTTGACACGTGTAGATAGCAGGAGAAATTCTGTCGGAGGTGTTTTGTAGGTAATTAGATATACTTGCCATACTGATTTGTCTCCAAGTTGACAAATGGTCAAGTACAGGCAACTACTGTAATCACTTGTAGACTCTGTTTCTATGTTCGTGCCATGTATAGACCTAACGCGTAGGAGTGAAGAAAAGAGTGTGGGAAGTTACCTGGTTGTCTATCAAGAACTACTCACAGTACAGAAAACTCCATTTGCCAGATGTTGAACATGAATATAGATAGATGTAGGGTAATCTTTTCCAGACATGCAGGGACCAAGATCTGGACCAAACGCTCGCTTCTCGTCTTCCGGAGACGATGGGCATAATATTAGGACCGCAACATAATACCCCGATTTCACTACGGGCCATAAGGCTACAAGATCCGAGTTGATTCGGAGCCGAGTTATGAGAGGTATGATCCTAACGGAGTACACTAATAAACGCACCCTCACCCATTGTTTGACCCTGGTATTCAAGGTACAAATCATACCCACCCAAGCAAGTAATTAAGCCAATCGCTCGCTTCTCCCCCACTTTCGCCTCGCCTCGCCTCGCTCTGGCAACAGCTTTCCTGCCATTTTCCCTCACAAATCTCTTCCTTTTTCCTCCTCATACAAATATTTATTCACTTCTTCACTTATTTTCTCCTTTCACTTCCTTTTCCTTCTTTCTTTCTCTCCCCCTATCCCCATAACCATCACAGCCAAGGGCATGGCATATCTTCATCTTGCTCACACGTTGGCAGATGCTTTCAATGCCCTTGCTGATGAAGTCCAGACTTTGACAGATCGAAAGACTGTTTTGGAGCACAAGCTGCGCTTCGCCCATGAACAGGTAAGCAAACAAGTAACTCTACGTACTCAACCCGGCATTTCCCACGCACACACACACACACGCACACACATACTCCACTTCCCCCATGCCTTGGCCGCGCAACCTCTGAACATCATCCGGCGACACCGGAGCTCCCATTGTCAGCATGATGAATATCATTAGCTCTAGATCAAGAGCATCAGACCCAATGGTCTAGTTGCCGAGACTGATAACCTTTATATATCTGATACCTGACATCTCCCTGTTCTATTCTACTCCATGTCTCACATCAATCTTACCATGGATTCACCGCTGACTCGAGACCCCAAACAGTTCCAGTATCTGGCTGACAAATATGCCCCGGCGGCGCCAGAAATAGCCGATACACTGGCCAAGCTCCAGATTCCTCCATATACACCTCTTGATAATTCATTGCCTGTTCCTCTACCACGCTCGTATACATCCGGCTCTCAACACCAGCTTGCCCTTGTCATTCGTGACGGACGTCGAGTAGCTAATCAGCTTGCCTCACTGGGTGAAGCAAGTAAGACCACTGGCTCCAGCAGAGAGACCGAATCACAACCTTCCCACGTAGCCACATCAATGTCGACGGCCCTAGAACAAGACTTCACGGTCCAAGGAAAGAAGGGCCATCTTCAATGCCCGTTCTCCAAGCCCGCCACGGCCAGCGGCTCTGAGGATCAAGGGCAGGATGCGCAGGACACCACTCCGCACCGCTCCATGGACCCCATCTGCGCAGCCATGTACGAAGAATCTATATCTCAGCAAGCTCGCACGAATGGTTCGTCGGCTGCGGCCAAGTGCCCCATTCGTTACATGGATAAGCACTCGGCAAAGGAGATCGCGCACTATGTTGAAACACACAAGCATGAACTCCCTCGCAGCCATGAAGTTTGCCTCCGCCGATACCAGCGTGACGAAGATCAGATCAAGAAAATAGACTCTAAATATGGCGATCTTGTGAGCATGATTGAAGGACTGGGTCAACTCCATCAACCCATGTTACCCGAGGCAGAGGAAGAGATGAATCGACCAAGTGATGTGGCACAGCCTTCTAATGAAAGAGTTGAGAACTGGGCACAGGCTGTGAGCGTAAACTCGGACCCAGACAATACACAAGCACCCACTCAGGAAGATGGCGGCCGACAGAGCCACTTCGATCGACCGCTCAAGGAAGTCCGTGTAGGAGAATCGCCAAGCCGGCCATGGGGAATCTCTATCCCAATCTACGAGTCTTCGGGACAAGACGACGATCAGCCTCTCTCTCCACCACCTGCGCCAGTCCGCATGCCGAGTCCAGTTCAGACTGCACACAGCCCTCAAGAACCGACCAAGAACCCCCCTAACAAATGCCCGTTTGATCATACAAAATTCGCTGCCATGGCTGGAATGTCTTCACCAACAAGGCATGACCCACCGGGCTACGTTCCACACCAGGAACCAGAACACACACGATCCTTTCCAACTCATAAGGAGACCGGCCCCCCTCCTCCTCCTCTTCATCAACACACAGCACCACCCCAGCCTGCCTTTATCAGCCCTGACATGACCAAAGGGACGAGTAACGCACCGCAGATGATTTTCACAGGACCTGTGTTCATTGGGTACCCAATGGACCAGGCCATACAGTTCATGAACCAGTATCGGGGGAATCAATGATCCCATTTGATGGTTATTTTTTGTACAGCTTCGTGCTGAGTAAGAATGCATAAGCGACGGCGTTGGCGCACTTTGATTTAAAGCACAAGGGATGACGAAAGCAATGATCTAGTGGTCGTCTGTATGCAGACGCCTTTGAATTCGAACGGTATCGAGCAGCCGTCAGCAAGCAATGATGCATTGATTGATTATAGTATAGCGACATGATATCCCAAGTCTGGTCCTTATAACACGAACGTCATTTGATTTATATATACATGCATCATCATCAGTTCTACCCCTCCATTCAGAAAACTGGACTTGAAGCACTAAACCATCCTTGATCCCTTGATATGTAACATGTCCAAAACGCCGTCTAAGCCATTAAGACTACTATAACCAAACCATACCAGAACGTGAACAACTCCGATAAGCACTGCTCCTAGAATCTCTACAAGGCCTCGCTCACGTGTCATGGTCCCATACCTCCTCAATTGCCCCTCTTGTTTGTGTCTTCATCTTCCTCATCATGATAACTGTCATCTAGACCATCCCTCTCCCAAAGCGAGATATCGTCATCCGACATAAGAACAGCGGCATCCTCAGGGTCCATAAGGGGCGAGTGATCAGAGTCAGCGTACCCAGCCTCACCTTCTTCTGCAGATGGCGCGGTAGGATCCAGACCCTCTCGTCGGGCGAGCTCTTCAGCCCGGGCCATGGTTCGGCGGTAGATGATGAGGCCGACGATGAGACCGACAGCGGCACCGAGAATCATACTCACGTAGTTGATTGCTTTGCTGCCGGCGGACATCTTATCGCCCTTTTCGGCCAGGAGAGCGAGACGGCTGCCGATGAAGACGTGAACAAGCAGTTTGGGACTGGAAGCTGGTTAGTATCAGACCAGAGGGTTGACTATGGGTATAAAAGTTACCTCGACAACGCTGTAGAGATGGTAAACGCCATGGGTGTTATGCTGGGAATAGTAGCCAGGAAGCCATTACTCAAACTAAACGGCAAAGGGCAAAATCGAATAGCCGTTAGATACCAAATGCCCTCCTGGCGCAGCACTTGGCCCAGAGCAATAAACCTATGATCCCGCCCAACCATGCGATCAACGTACTTGCTCAATATTGTTCTGCTCGCAAGAAACGCTCCAAGAGCACCAAGAGTACATCCCGACGCAACAATCGGCCAGCCCCAGGGAAATCCATATACGAAGCCCGCGACGGTGCTCGCACTCGAGTACCCAACCAGAGGCGGGAACGAGGTCACAAAAACGAGCAGAAACGCAAGGATCCAACCGCCCGGAAGGGCGCGCCACTTCTCAGCCATGGGCTCGAGCCATTTGAAGAAGGCGTGCGAGTACACGATCGCCAAAATGCCCAGCACGCCCGCTGCGACGACGCCCACGGCAGCGAGGACTCGCTGCGCAGGTGACATGCGCAGATACACCTTGAGGACCTGCTCTCCCAGGAGATTCACAGATGCCATGATGCGACGTATAAAGCTCTTGTTTGCGCGGCCGCCGGCATAGCTACTGCTCGCGCGACGACGGCCCATGAGCGGATTGGAGAGACGGCGGCTCGACGATGTGTTTGACCAGGGTGGGCGGTTGGGCGAGGAGGAGGAGGAGCCGCGGTCGGGAGACAGGGCGAGTGCCTGGGCAGCTGAGTTGTAGTCTGCTGGCATATTGAACGAGGAGGGGTTGTTTTTGGTGGTTGAGTCGACTATGTGTCCTATGCGGCCATGTCTTTGGTATGGAAACGTAAGATTCGGAACGGGCGGAGATGAGGCTGTGGCGGGGGTGGTTGAGGACCGAATGGTCGCTATAATCCTGAGAATGTGGGATTGGAGTCTTTTAGGGGATTGATATACAGGTACTGGGAGTGTGATATACTGCAATTCGATAAAGCTCCCCGGAATGTCTCTGCGATGTTGCTGGAGCTGAAGCCGTCGTCGTTAGGTGCACTACATGACGTTCCTAGTGTAAGCCATAGCCGCCCCACTCCTTGATACACTAATCCATTTCCGTCTAGTGGCCAGGTACATCTTTAAGCTTAAACTGGAGAATAGGACTCGGAGATATCACGATATACTCATAGGTTAGTTATAGAACAGAGTCTTGTTTTACTGCTTTCTTTCTATTTGTACCCCGTATCGTCATCGGCGACCGGTAGGCCCCTTTGGTGGATCTCGCACCAAAAGCCTGACCTTGCCATCGCCAATCTCGACGCCCTGGCTTAGAATATCCACCTCTTCCTTATCGTCCTCTATCTCGCCCTCCTTTGCGAGTGACCTGTCCCAGCTGCGGGCATCGATTCCCAGAATACCACCCATGTTGTTGCGGTCTCCTGGTACCGAAAACTCTCTGTATGCATACCTCCACTCGTTGAGAAAGTTGCGGATCGCCCTGCCAACCTTGTCCTTGCCGTTCTTACTGTGATGTCCAGAACCAGTGATGGCATAGATAGGCTGGGACTCTCGACCGTTCTCCATTAGAACCTTTTCGAGATACTCAACAGCCTCTTCAGGGTGCAGACCATGGAGGTCGACATAGAGCTCTACACCATTCGCGCTATCCTTGTTGCGCTCCTCGTACAACTCCCGCGCAGCCTCACGATGGGCCTTGCGCATAAGATCATTCTCGCTTTGTCCTCGCAAGCTGAGTGCCTTGGCCGCCCTAGCATCGTTGCGATTCCAGGCTTGCGCAGCACTAGCATACCAAGTTAGCACACCATCAAACACTAGTTGGAATGAAATACACACCTTTGCAGAAACTTATTACGAAGGCCGCCGTGCTTGATGGCCTCTTGACGAGCCTTCAGATACGCCTTGTTGGCACGCTCACCCGTCTCAAGCCATGGAACATGTTTAGGGCTGGGAATTGCTTGAGCGGCAGCACTGTTCTCGCCGTTTCGCGCGACAGTCGCGCTCCCGTTTCGTCCCACTCCCCTCTTGAGTTCGGGACGGGCAGGAGTGGGCGAAGGCGACATCTTGACAATATCGGCCAAAGAGTTAGGTGCCATATTCTCTTTATGTCCATGGCCGTGACCACCACGCTTGCCATGATGCTTCTTACCCTGCTTGACGGAAGCTGACCCCAACGATGGAAATGCATCATTGTCATCCAAAGCGGGTGCAGAGACATCTGGTTCCCTAGTCTGATGGCGGCTCCCGGGGCGAGACCGAGCACGGGGGCTGGAGGTTCCTTGAAAATGTTTCAAACCTGGTGGCGGTGTAATACCGACAGTAGGAAAGTTGTTGCCCCCAACGAATCCACTTAAGTGATCGGGAGTGCCGGGTCGCAGAGACGGGAAAGAGTTGAGGTCTCCCAGTTGTAGACCTGCGTGCTTTGATGGTGGTGTACTAGCCCCATCGAGTGCGAGCTTGTTCATGAGCTTTGTAGGATCATGAGAGAAGATGCATGTTTCTCCGGCCAAACAGTTTCCCATTACCCAATATCTAGAGGCAAAAGTTAGTATCAAAGCATGGAAGTAGGCGCGTTATTACTTGCTTGCATAGGTGGTTGCTAAGATCGTGACTGAATCGGCAATCGGCGCGCAAGCACTGTCCGGTTGACATGTAGAACTTGCAGATGACGCCAGACTTTTGCTGACCAAGGGGAGTAGAAGGACGATCCACTGACTTTCCGATCAATACATTTTTAGGCTCCTCAAGCGAGACACCGCCTGGTAGATTATCCTGAGCCTGGCTCTCCATGAAGTACACAATGGTCGCACTAAGATCGTAGCCATTCTGACCCAAAGCAGTCTCGATCTCATCGTCCGACTTAGCTTGTCCAAGAATCGAGCGCAACATGTCGTACGGCGACATATCGGCTGACTGCGCCGACATGGACGAGAACTCGGGCGCGGCGGCGTTGAGACTGCTTGGGGTGCCGACAGATGAAGTCACGCTGACAGCATCATCATTGACTAGCCACTCAACGTTCTCAGCCTGATAGTCTCCTAGGATCTCTATAGCGGGGGTCGGATCGCTAGCGAATTCGTATGCATTCAGGTTTGGGCTATGAGGAATGACTGGTGTCGCGAGAGCCAGACGTGGCGAGGCGCGAGGTGATGAAAAGGGAGAGGCCGTCGAGGATATGCCCCTGCCAAAGGTTGATGGCACAAAGCCAGGGGGAGCGAGTGGGCTTACAGCGAGCCTTGGCGAACCTGAGAGAGGAGTTGGCGAACCGCGCCAGGAGGCGGGAGAGGGACGTCGCAGGATTGTCTGTCTTATCGGAGGCGGCGACGTTGATGTTCCTCCACCTTCGCGATAGCGCCATAGGGCGTCTAATATGGCATTGTCGAGAGAGGTGCCGGTGAGGTTGGTCTCCTTACGGAAGAGCTCCTCAAGCCTATCTGTTTTATCCTCGTCCTCTAGCGTTTGGTCTTGCAGGATGGGCAAGCACAATTCGAAGTGCTCGTCGGAGACCATGACTGCGGCGTGCCCTGAAGGCTAATATCGAATTAGGGGAGAGCGTTGAAGCTATATATGTATAGTTGGGAGCAAGACAAGCCTCGCAAGCGCAGCAGGGGTCTAAGCTGGGGTCGAGCTGATGCGACGAGCGGTGTTGTTTGGCCGAGAGTATGGAGCTTGTAGAATTGTGTTCGACAAAGGAAGAACAGAATGAGAGGTGCTGAAAATTGTCTGGTCAGCTTCGTCGTAGGGATATGAGTAGATAGATAGATAGATAGATAGATAGTGGAGAGATCGGGGATGAAACAAAGAGACCACGATATACTTGGAGTCGCTTGGACGGACTTACAGTTGAGATTAAAAATATGGATGGCAGCAAAAGAGTACAAGAAGTAAAAAGAAGGCAAGAATCACATGTGAGACGCAACGAAAGTGAAAAGCAGAGGCAGCGCAAGCGCAAGCGCATCAAGCAACCGTAACAACAACAAGATTTATAACGGACGGTGAAAAGGAGGAGGAGGAGATCCATGGGAGATGATGCAGGTCGAACTAAGCTAAAGTGGAGGACCCGGGCGGGAAGCGGAGCGGGGAGGACCCGACCCCCGGACAGAAGGCCTCTACTATTGAAGCTCTCTGGCTCTGAGCTCTAGGGGCCTCTAGGCCTCCCTGCCTCAGCTGTAGCGGGCGGGATGCGAATCAATTACAGTGGTTGGGTAGGGGCCATCTATAACTCCTTTATTATCCAGTGAAACTCTTGTTATATGGGTAGCCTCATGCCTTTTAGGGGCTGTCTGAGTCAAAATGTGTTCCGGACTCTGCCACAAGTACGTAGACGTGACATAATAGAAACTCACAACATGAGAATATTAAAGGCAAAAGTGTCTCTAGATTCCCATCCGGCATACATATGAGACTTGACATGTCATGGTTGTGTTTGTTATCCAGGGTGACGGCAAACAGCCGAATTACAGCAAGGTTCACCTTAGCAGAACTACCTATGTACATGGGCTATCAGCAGTCACAAGCCCCTGATTGGATACCTATCTTGGCGCTTGGCTGGCTGAATAAGAACCCGGGCAATCCAAACCGATGCTATATACAGGTTTCAACTCTTTACTGGTACAGCGTCACTGAATGGACGACACGCCCTGCCTGTATGCACTTTGGAAGGCCTAAATTACGTGGGTTAAAGGTTGAGCTTTAACAATCTGTCTGTCTACGCTTGTGGCGTTTTTATTGGATGGGAACCCCCCATGTCTTCTCAGACAGCCTTTCAGCTACTGTACAACAACAACACCTCGCCCATGATGTGCGACTTGTCACTTATTCATCAAAACCCCTTATGAATACTTGTCACGAAATATATCCGAGAACAGATAGTATCTGTTTTCATGTTGGGTACGCAATACATTCCTTGCTTGAGTGTATATTTCTTGCCCATCCATGACTAAAAGCACAAACCTGTCTATCAGTTACCATCTCAAACCACAGGACACAAAGGGACCGTCTTAGGGTATCTCATCATCATCACCTCCAAAACTAAAGCTAAAGCCGCCTGCTCCCTGCTGCTCATCCTCCGCAACACCTACAGCAGTATCCCACTTGCGCTTCTTTCCGCTCTTTCTATCAGCCATATCCAACGCTTTCTCGAGGACCTCTGGATAGCTGCCCTTCATCCTCTCCGTGAATAGCCCAAATGGATCCTTGACGTTATCGTCAAACCCACTGACCTGGTCAGCCTTGTCCCTCAGAAACGAGATGACCTCTGACGCAAGGTTCAAGCTCTGTGGCACAAAGTTTTGTGTAAGAGCAATGCCACTCTCAAGGTTAACCACCAGATGCCACCATCCACTCGGAACATGCAGAATCTCCCCTGCTTCGCAGATACCTTCGACGCAGTCGGGAAGCTGTCGTGCCTCACCGTGAAAAGTGAGGAGCCATTCGGCGATGCTGAGAGGACTCGTTACTTCGCTGCTGTCGTCGGACACGTATACTCCAGGCACCTGCGTTGTAGGAGGGAACATGATCCAATACTTTGCTCCTTGGATCACTGCGTTCCATGCACTTGTGGCGTTGGGATCTTTGTGGAAGGTTGAGCCACTTCGTTCGGGGCCAACGATAAGCCATCGATGGGCAGGTCGCTCATCGCCAAGAACCTCGAATAAATCAGGACCGAAGCAGTCTGGCCTCCAGTACGCTGACCCTCCCTTTTCACCCAGGTTGATGCCCATCTTCTCTGCAAATTTACGATCAAACAGGTAGAGGGGACTCTCGTCCCTGTTGTTCTTCATGTAGTTGCAGTAGGTTGCAAATGGCCAGTCGACAGCCTCAGCACGAAACTCGACCTCGGCGTACTTGGCAAGCAGGGAATCAATGCTCCATTCAACACACACAGGCCACTCCTGGATACACTTGGTGAGAATGAATGGTTGCTCCGTCCATTTGTCGGCGTACTGCTCATAGGTCAAATTTTCAAAGCGGCGGATCTGGTTTGTTTTAGGGATGTTGGAGGTGAACTGGCCAAGGTTAACATGGCTGCAGGCGAATGGTCGGTGAAGGACATCTGAGAAGACGTTGCTGCAGTCAATATTTGTTTGCTGGTTACTTGGAAGTCCTAAAACGGTTGCTTTCCATGATCCATGCCATCGAATGTCCTTGCTCTCTTTTGGTGGTGACCTTGACCTGAATTAGCTGTTGTTCCATGGATACCTCAGGATCTCCCACAAGGGTAATATAGAACCATGCCTATCATGACTCGAGAAGAAAAAAAAATTGAGGCAGGTTTAGACTTACTGTAGAAAGAGAGGTTTCCAAAACTCATCCGAGTGGCAAAACGCATAGAAAAACTTGCAAGTGTGGCCAAGCTTCAGGAGGACATCTGCACCAAAATGCTCAAGCATGAGAGAAATGACCTCGTCTGGGAGAAAACTCCACGATCCAGTTGATCGCTTAGCATTGCGCCCGGTAAAAAAATACTGGTTGCCTAGAGGTTTGAGGCCTAAAGGATGGGGAGGAATTGAGTCACTTTGACGAGCTGACTCGGAAGGGTCATTTGTCCTATCACAGAGCGGATTGTGGTGGCGATCAGCCGTTGCTGAAGGCATGGTTGTGAAATGAAACAGACACAATGTCAAAGTAGAAAGAAGCAAGGGAAAACAAGGCCGAAGGCGAGCGACGAACCGTATGATACTATCGGGTAATGGACGAACTGATCTACTACCGATGATAGGTACAGTAAGATGCAGTGGGCTTTGGTGCACAGGGCGTAATAAGGAACAATCGGCTGAGGACTGGGTTCGGTAACAACCACAGGGAGCATGAGACTGGAGTCACATTGCAGCCCTGACTCTTGTTTACAGGAGGTTACGTGGATTTGCCCCTGACTACTACTACTTCTTCTTCTTCTACTCTGATCCTATTCGTAACTATGGATAAGGATGACTTGTAATGTGACTCACGTTCTGAGACGGATGGTTAAGGCATTTCTTCGTTGTTGTTGTTGTTGTTGTTGGTTCAACACCCTATCACATGCGCCCCGCCCTGGGCCTCTACCTGAAGCTCCAAGGAAAATGGGAGCAATGGCCACAGTCAGTAGAAACAACAAAAGTGAGGATTGAGCGGATGGGCAGAAGTGGAACTTTTTTTTCTCTTTCTTTTTTAGTTGGTGAGGGTGGGGCAAAGTGGGAAAACAATCAATGCAAAGTTGATGAAGCAGGAAGTAAAATAAAATTAAAAAATTATTAAAAAAAAACTTATAGCGAGGAGGGAAGAAAAATTCAGCCCGATCAAATCCTGTCATGCAGTGCTAGCAGACAAGCACCACTGAATGTACCCTAATCCGATACCCCACCATCTTTCCAATAGCCTGGCCTGATTGGTCGCCGCTTTCCTTGAGGTAAGCGGGTGGGCAGCAAAGAAAAAAAATATACTGCCTCCACGACGCCCCTCATTCAACTTTTTTTTCCCTCTTCTCTTTCATACTCCATCCAAAGGCTTTGTCCTCAACAATACAAATAACAGTCTCCATCCTAGATTCTTATCGTTTCTCGTCCTAATAACGAGAACTTTGAGTCTAGTCGATACCAGCTTTCTTTTCACAACCCGAAACGACAGGCGCAGTCTTCTCGAGTAGAAGTTCTGCCCTCTTGATTCTTCCCCGTCACCCCGCGATTTATCACCTCTAGATCGAGCTGTGCTTGATCTAGATTTTCGTACGCCTCAACCGCAAATATGGCTACCGACAAGGGACTCGAGGACGTCCCCGAGGGTGAGTTGACCATCCCATCTGCTGCCTCTTGATTCGCGATGCCTTCGTTTCTTTCAACCGCCTGCCCGCTCGGTTCAACACCTCATGGTGTACCTTTGATGGCGCTGGGAGTGGGTCACCAACATCCATCCAGACCATCACAAAAAGCGTCAGGTCACAAGTGTCGAAGCATTGCATACTTTAGCAGCCAGCCTTTTCAAGCCAACAAACATGCTAACGCTCGCCCTGTAGGACAGATCGAGTCCAACTACGATGAGACCGTCGACTCCTTCGATGACATGTCGCTCAAGTCTGAGCTCCTCCGAGGTGGTAAGTGCCGAGCCCGCACCTCATACCCTTTATTTCTCCAAACCGCTCACACACATACGCAGTTTACGCCTACGGTTTCGAACGCCCTTCCGCTATCCAGCAGCGCGCTATCATGCCCGTCATCAAGGGCCACGATGTCATCGCTCAGGCCCAGTCCGGTACTGGAAAGACCGCCACTTTCTCCATCTCTGTTCTCCAGAAGATTGACACCGACGTCAAGCAGTGCCAGGCTCTGATCCTTGCTCCCACCCGTGAGCTTGCTCAGCAGATCCAGAAGGTCGTTGTTGCTATTGGCGACTTCATGAACATTGAATGCCACGCCTGCATTGGTGGCACCAGCGTCCGTGAGGACATGAAGGCCCTCCAGGACGGCCCCCAGGTCGTTGTCGGAACCCCCGGCCGTGTCCAGGACATGATCCAGCGCCGATTCCTCAAGACCGACTCCATGAAGATGTTTGTCCTCGATGAGGCCGATGAGATGCTTTCTGTAAGAAACCTTGACCCTTGACTGTTCTGTCACGTGGTGCTAACTCCCTCCTCAGCGTGGTTTCACCGAGCAGATCTACGACATCTTCCAGCTCCTTCCTCAGTCTACCCAGGTTGTCCTACTCTCCGCTACCATGCCCCAGGATGTCCTCGAGGTCACCACCAAGTTCATGCGTGACCCCGTCCGTATCCTGGTCAAGAAGGATGAGCTTACCCTAGAGGGTATCAAGCAATTCTACATTGCTGTCGAGAAGGAGGAGTGGAAGCTTGATACCCTCTCCGACCTGTACGAGACCGTTACCATCACCCAGGCCGTCATCTTCTGCAATACCCGCAGAAAGGTCGACTGGCTCACCGATAAGCTCACTGCCCGTGACTTCACCGTCTCTGCTATGCACGGTGACATGGACCAGGCTCAGCGTGACCTGATTATGAAGGAGTTTCGATCCGGTTCTTCTCGTGTCCTGATCGCCACTGACCTTCTGGCCCGTGGTATCGATGTCCAGCAGGTTTCCCTGGTCATCAACTACGATCTCCCCGCCAACCGTGAGAACTACATCCACCGAATTGGTCGTGGTGGTCGTTTCGGCCGAAAGGGTGTCGCTATCAACTTCGTCACCGCTGAGGATGTCCGAATGATGCGTGAGATTGAGCAGTTCTACAGCACCCAGATCGAGGAGATGCCCATGAACGTTGCCGATCTCATCTAAGTCCAAACTCAAAACAAAAAAAGTGCAAAAAAAGCAACGCGGGTCTTCCACATCCGTTTCTCAGGCTGCCTCGCCAGCTTTTTTACGACCAGACGACGCAGGGCAGCCTGAAATCTTTGGGAGGGTTATACGGAGAAATCTCTTGTGGCAGTTGTTGATAGATCTCGTTTCTAGAGTGCCGTCTGGAAGGGCGGCAGGCCTGCTGCTGCTGCTGCTGCTGCTGGTCCAGAGGTGACCCATGGGGAGGAGGTCCGAACTTGGTGGCCACATGACACGAAAGGCTTCGTTCGGACAGTCCTTTGCTCTGCACCTTAATACCTTTGGAAGGGGTGCAACGGGACTACCAAAAAGTAATGCAATGGTTCTTTCAAACCTGCTTTTTGTCTCTGTATTTAGGGTGTCGTTATCATGATGAATGCTTTTCTTTTTAACTCTTATGCCTATGTTCAATATGAGTGATGTGAGTTGTGACTGGTGGTGTGACTGGTGTGGTGTTGGCTACGCTGCATACCTGTCTTGGGCTCTGCTGTACGTATCATGGTGTCAGTAAAGGCGCCTCGTTCCCATTTAGCTCGTCGAGCAGCCACGTGTCTGTTGTAGATAGAGTCTGTTGAAGGCTCTTGCAATACATGTGCGATAACTTTACCATAACCTGTGAGTTGTTGATAGCTTTGATTTGGGCATGCGTTGGTTATTGTTGCAACTTGTAGTCCCTCGAGGTATCTAAGAGGCACTCCTAAGAGCATTTTACATTTTTATTTTAAGGAATAATGCCAGCCACCCAGGGTATTGCTTGATGTTCAACCGCATTTACCGATATAGCATAGCTGGCATCTTCACGGCCGAGTTGAAACATTTGGCCAAGCATCAAACATCACAATGAGAGCGAAAAGGGAGGCATGAATGTCATGATTCGATCCAAAGTCCTAATGCTAGTCTGAAAAGGCTCCTGGCATACAAACGAAAGTACCAAATGTAACTCATTATCCAATCGTCTTCGTCCCATCACCGTGTTCGAACATATTCTTCTTCAAGTAACCATTCCCCAATTACGGCGCACTATATACAGCTCCCAGCCATCTCTGAGCAAGGTCGAAAAACAAAGGAAACCCCAGAAAAAATGCAGTAGAGTCAAGTCTTGGACCCGTCCTTGTAACGCCATGTGTGGTATCGCCGCCCCGTGATATATATGTAAGTCTTTCAAACAGACTAGCCGCTGTGGTTGAAGCTCGCTTCACCAGTACTAACCAACAAATCAAACAAAATCTGCGCGCTTTTTCCGATCTTGGATGCCTTTCCTAGTAGTAGCCCTGGCCAAACTGTGTTTGTGAGGGAGGGGGGCTCTTGATAGCCTGGCCGGCATAGGCACCGGGAATGGGAACAGCGTCGTAGGTAGGCTCGTCAGAGGCTGTAGGACCGTGTTCTGAGACGTGCAAGGTGGGAACAACGGGAGGCGATGGTGGCGAGGAGCTTGTGGGTGTGAAAGCGGACTGGTTCAGCTTGGGAGTAGCAGACGGGGCCTTGGAGGGAGGAGCCTGAAGCTTGAAGCTAGTCTGTGGGGGGACAAACTGAGACTTGGGCTCGGCAAATTGAGTACCAGGCGTGAATGGGTTGGGGTTGGGGTTGGGA
>JABFAK010000447.1:0-47073 GCA_013266265.1 Fusarium sp. NRRL 66182
TTTTTTTTTTTTTTTACTTTTCAGCTTTCATGCATGTGTCCCTCTATCGTGTTTTGCTTTATATATTTAGAACTGTTCTAGAGCTGCCAAGAAAAAAACATGAGACTATCAATCGGCAGACAAATACCCTGCACTACAAGTCCTGACAGTGGCGCGAGTTCTGCTTAGGCTCAGTACGAGACCAGACCACGGCATAATCACAAGCTTTGCCGAGTCGGCATGGTTCTTTTCTTTTCTGATTCAGACTCGTCTCACATGCTCCTATGATTCATTGTCTTGCGAAGAAGAGACCAATATAAGGGAGAGAATAAGCTTAAATTTCCGTTCTGGGCAATAACTAGGGAGAGCTGTTAAGCGAACATTGCTTTTATACCTGGATAGAAGTATATAGTAAAGTATTTAAACTATACTCAAGTTATCATATATTGTTAATATAGCATAAGATATAACAAGTTAAAACTACAACGTTATATTTATATCATAATGTACTTACAGAGATACTTGTTATATTTATGTCTAGGAATATAAATAGATTTAGTAGTGTACTTTCAGTCCAGATCCAGCCATACCCCCACTTCTTCATCCCAAACTAGACTAAGCTATCTATAATCAAGTAGCCCATAAGCATCAATAAATAACTGCGTCACATCATGTGGGACTGCTGACTGAATATTTCAGCTGCCCCCTTTTCCCCTTTCAGCCACTCTCTCGACATCGATAAAACCCAAAGCCTGCCACTGCAGCTCTTAGAATTTTTAATACTCAACTTGACTTCTCTTCTTAACATCATCGACTGACTATGCGTCATCCAATTGTCGTTCAGTCAGCCCCAATTGGGAGCAGCGACGCTGAGAACTTGTGTATGTCGACTACATGTACCTCGTCTTGCATAGAAATTTACTAAGTGTCGGTATAGATCTCCCAGACAAAATGCTCGCTCGTGCGTAAAAGAAGACACTTCTCATGACTTGTTACTGACCGTGACACACAGGACATCCTAGCAAGCCTCATATTGGTAGTGAGTTTTGGATTAATGTGATATTTCTTTCTTGTCTGAGGCGTCTAACATCTGTATCCTATCCTTAGGTCTAGAGGAGTACCAGCAGATGCATCAGCTCTCAATCAAAGAACCTGCTGCATTCTGGGGGAATCTTGCGCACGAACTCATCACTTGGGAACGTGACTTTCACACCGTACATAGCGGCTCCTTGGCTGGGGGTAACGCTTCTTGGTTCCTTGGTGGAAAGCTGAATGCCTCCTTCAACTGTGTGGACCGTCACGCCCTCAAGGACCCGAACAAGGTCGCCATCATTCACGAGACTGACGATGGCAACGGAGGACGCTCCATCACGTATGGAGAGCTCCTCAAGCAAGTGAGCAAGGTCTCGTGGGTCCTCAAGGACCTGGGTGTCCGCAAGGGCGACACCGTAGCCATCTACATGCCCATGGTCCCGGAAGCTTTGGTGGCCATCCTCGCCTGCACTCGAATTGGCGCAGTTCACTCTGTTGTCTTTGCTGGTTTCTCGGCTGGGTCTCTTCGAGATCGCGTCACCAACGCCAAGAGCAAGGTTGTCATCACTGCTGACGAGAGCCAGCGTGGCGGTAGGACCATTGGTATCAAGAAGATCGTTGACGATGCATTGGGTCCGTTGGAGGGTGTTCAGACCCTGGTCTTCAAGCGGACTGGCGCCGACGTTGCCTGGGTTGAAGGGCGAGACCACTGGTGGCATGAACAGATTGCCAAGTGGCCTAGCTACATCCCACCCGAGGCTGTTGATGCTGAGGATCCCCTGTTCCTCCTCTACACGTCTGGATCGACGGGCAAGCCAAAGGGCGTCCTGCACACCACTGGAGGCTTCCTTGTGGGAGCAGCGGCAACAGGCAAGTACGTGTTTGACATCCATGAGAATGACCAGTACTTTTGTGCCGGCGATGTTGGATGGATCACAGGTCACACCTACGTGGTCTATGCTCCGCTGCTCTTGGGCGTTTCCACGGTTGTGTTTGAGGGCACACCAACATTCCCGAATGCGTCTCGTTTCTGGGATATCATCGCCAACCACCGGATCACGCACTTCTACGTTGCACCGACCGCGCTCCGTCTGTTGAAGAGAGCTGGATCTGATCCCGTCGACCACGACACCGAGAGCCTTCGGGTGCTCGGTTCGGTTGGAGAACCTATCGCACCAGAGATCTGGAAGTGGTATCACGATGTCATCGGCAAGGGTGAATGCCAAATTGTTGATGTACGTTTCCTTATACCCAATGCTTTGCGGCTATTCCCGAGAGCCTCAGATGACTGACTGTTGCACAGACTTACTGGCAAACTGAGACTGGCTCACATGCTGTCACGCCTCTGGCTGGTGTCACGCCTACCAAGCCTGGATCTGCGTGCCTGCCATTCTTTGGCATCGATGCGGTCTTGATCGATCCTGTTTCCGGCGAAGAGCTTCATGGTAACGGAGTAGAGGGCGTTCTTGCTTTCAAATCTTCATGGCCGAGCATGGCGCGAACGGTGTATGGAGACCATCAAAGATTTGAGGAAACGTATCTGAAAGTGTACCCTGGATACTATGTAAGCCATTGCGCCGCCCCATGTGAGAGAATTGACCCCCAACTCATAAATCTAGTTCACCGGTGACGGAGCCAGCCGTGATCAGGATGGGTTCTATTGGATCCGTGGCCGTGTTGACGACGTGATCAACGTCAGCGGACATCGACTCTCAACCGCCGAAATCGAAGCGGCCATGGTTGAGCATGCCGCCGTCGCAGAGTCTGCAGTTGTCGGAATCGCCGATGAGCTTACGGGACAGTCGGTCATTGCTTTTGTGTGTCTCAAGGAAGCCTTCAAGACTTCCCAAGACGCCGTGCACGCCGAGCTCAGACTGCAGGTCCGCAGCAACATTGGTCCATTTGCTGCACCCAAGAAGATCTTCATGGTAGCGGATCTTCCAAAGACTCGGTCTGGAAAGATTATGCGTCGTGTTCTGCGAAAGGTGGTCATGGGCGAGCAAGACCAGCTTGGTGATATCACGACACTCTCTGATCCTTCTGTTGTCGGCAAGATTATCGAGGTTGTAGAGAGAAGCGGATAAAAGTATGGGTGCGGTTGGATTTACTATACTAGATTTCTTTTATTACCGATTTATACTTGACATGGAGATACACGACTTTATCCCCATGGCAAAACCGGCCGGTACATGAGACATCGGCAATCAATAATATCATGCAAACTCCCTAGCTTCTATGCCTGTAATTTATATTCTACTCAGCAGCATGACCACAGCTCATGTCCCTCGCCTACATTCGATCAGGCATGCTTCGGTAGGGGTTGTTGGGGTCTTGGCGCTCCTCCTCGACGGTCTGCAGCGTCTTGACCACCTTTGCCGGGGCACCCAAAGCGACGGAATAAGGGGGCACACTCTTGGTGACTATAGAGCCAGCGCCAATCGTGCACCCGCGTCCGATGGTTATTCCAGGGAGTATGACAACGTTGCCTCCAATCCAGCAATCGTCCTCGATACGGATGGCGTGGCCAAACTCGACAAACTTGATACGGGAGAGCACGCTTGTCTCATGGCCAGCAGTGTAAATGTGTACGTTTGGGCCCATCTGGACTCGGTCGCCAATGATGACAAGACTGGTATCAAGGATTGTCAAGCTGCACGCGGGTGTCAGCCATCGGACTTGGATTCAGGGTAGACAACTGACCCAAAGTTCATAAAGCAGTTCTTACCGATGGAGATGTTGCTACCGTAGTCGGCCATGAATGGCGACTCGATATATGTCCCTGGACCGACTTTTCCAAGCAATTCGGATAGCAACTCGTGTTTCTTGGCACCATACTCTTCGTGGCTGACACTGTTTGGATCAAAGTTGTTGAACTTGTATGAAATGCCACGAGCCTTGAAGCGACCCTCGAGTAGTGTTTGGACCAGCGGGTCATAGCTGACGAGTTGGCATTCACAGTCAGTCTAAGCAGGGATCAACAGCCAGAGATACGTACAGCATACCAGAGATCATCTTTTCATACTCATCACACCACGGAGTGCCCTTCAGACCCTTGGCAAGCTCGATGATTTCTGTGTCTTTCTGCTGCTTAGCCATGGTGAAGTGTTGTTTATTCTCGCGTTAGAATTGCCGAGACAAGGATTGATAGGTTCTGAAGTGTAGAGAGAGAGGTTAAACGTGAGATATATAGATGTGTCTCTCTGATGCGGAGTTGTACGAGGGGGAGTGGAAGTTCACCAGTGAGAAGAAAGAGAGTCAAGATGCTCCGCACAGTGTCAATCATGGGGCCATTGATATAGCCTAATTATAATATTGCATCAATAAACAAGGTAGGTACTTTGAAGGTGTATTTGAATGCAGTAGATGCAAGGAGGTGTCAAGACGTCGAGCTCATCAGATTCAGTAGCCACCAAAACTACACACACTACTTACTAAATATCTCTGTTTGAACCGTAAGAGGATGGATGGCTTGAGCAAACTACAATGACGTAAGGGAACATGAGGGAGGATTCAATTGCCTCATTGCTAAAATCTCAAGTCACTGATGGCTCAGGCGGTATGTTCCAAATAAAGAAAGATGTAGTATTGACAAGACCGAGTTTCTGAAGCTATATTCTTTTCGTATATACTATGTCGATGCAATGTACTCAAAATCCACCCAAAAAAAAAAAACAGGTCATGTAGTTCGTAATATGTAACTCATTCTAAGCAGATACTATCCTTGTATTCATGGTGTTCCAGCAACATGCAGATACTCGAATCTTTAATAAACAGGGTAGGCTACAGCGGGCGTCTCAGAAGCCGGCTTGTGGGGAGTCTCAACCGCGCCCGGGGTCTTGACGGGCGTCTCGTAGAGCTTGGTCGTGGATCGGTAGAAAGTCGTGGTCTGGTTGCCGGGCAGGTAGGTGGGCACGACGGGTGGCACCACCTTGGTAGGGTGAGGAGGCTGGTAGACGTTGGAGTTGGAAGGGTTCCAGTTGTAAACTTGAGTGGTGGCAGTAGCGTAGACAGTCGACGTGACCTCGCCAATGGGGCAGTCGGTGACCTTGGGAGGGCATGCGGTGATGGTGAAGTACTTGGTCGTGTAGAGAGTCGACGTCGAGTTGCCGGGATAGTGAGGAGCTGGGACGCCGTTGGTGACGCCGGGTACGGGAACGACCTGTGTCCTTGTGACAGGGCAAAGAGTGGTCGAGAGAGCAACGGTCTCGGTCGTGACGTGAGGCGTTCCAGGGCAGTTGGCGACGTTGGGACCGCAAGCAGTGACAGTTCGGACTTGGGTCTGGTAGACGGTGGAGGTGGACCATCCAGTTGTGATGATCAACTTGGTGGGAGCGGGTGGTTGAGGCTCATTGTCGTCTCCCGCAGGCTTGGTGGGAGCTGGTGGCTGAGGCTCATTGTCACCTCCCGCAGGCTTGGTAGGGGCCGGGTAATCTTCAGTCACAGGGCAGACGGTGGTCGAGATAGCAATGGTCTCAGTGGTGACATGGGGGGTCTGGGGGCAGTCGGGAACGTCAGGGCCACAAGTAGTGACGGTTCGGACGCTTGTTGTGTAGACAGTCGAGGTGGTCCATTCAGTAGTTTTGGCTGGCTCAGTTGGCTTTGGCTCGGTGGGCTTGGGCTCAGTTGGCTTGGGCTCAGTTGGCTTGGGCTCAGTGGGTGCAGGCTCTGTTTGCTGTTGCTCAGTCACTGGGCAGACAGTAGTTGAAATAGCAATAGTCTCAGTGGTGACATGAGGAGTCAGAGGGCAATCCGGGACACCAGGGGCGCACGAAGTGACAGTGCGAACACTGGTCGTGTAGACTGTCGAGGTGGTCCATTCCCTAGTAGAAGCTGGCTGGGTAGAAGCAGCTTCAGACTGGCCTTTAGTCACAGGCTTGGTGGGCTGCTCTTGAGTCGCGGGCTTGGTAGGCTGCTCCTGGGTCACAGGCTTGGTCGGCTCGGGCTTGCTTGACTCTCCCCCAGTGGCTGGCTTCGTGGGCTGCTCATATGTTGCTGGCTTTGTAGGAACCTCCTCCGTGACGGGGCAGACAGTGGTGGAGATGGCGATGGTCTCTGTGGTGGTGTGAGGGGTTCCTGGGCAGTCAGGCACCTCCGGAGCGCAAGACGTCACGACACGGATGTTGGTGGTGTACACAGTTGAAGTAGTCCACTCCGTGGTGCTGGCAGACTCGGTAGCGCCGGGCTGAGTAGGGACTTCCTCGGTATCAGTGACAGGATAAGTGGGCTGCTCTTCGATCTCGGTAGCGGTCTCGGTGGCGGGCTTGGTAGGTTGAGGCTGAGTGGGAAGTTCTCCACTGCCAGTCACGGGCTTGGTGGGCTGGTCTTCGGTCTCGGTGGCAGGCTGGGTGTACTCGACTTCTGTATCGGTCACGGGCTTGGTTGGTTCTTCCTCGCCTTCAGTGACGGACTTGGTAGGCTGCTCCTCAGTCTCGGTTGCGGGCTTGGTAGGCTCTGGCTGGGTGGGTTGCTCTTCGGTGACAGGGCAGATGGTGGTGGAGATGGCGACCGTCTCAGTGGTGATGTGAGGAGTGTTGGGGCAGTCAGGAACCTCGGGGGCACAGGATGTGATGGTGCGGATGTTGGTGGTGTAGATGGTCGAAGTGGTCCATTGGCTAGTCTCCTCGCCATAAGGCTTGGTCTGGCTGGGGTTCTCGGAAACCGTCTCAGTCTCGGTAGCCTCGTGGCCGGTCACTGTGGTGGGCTTGGGTGGAGGGTAAGCACCGGTAGACGTCTCGGGAACCAGTTGTGTAGACTCGGTGTTGCCATAGTTGGTCTCCGTCTCGATCCCCTCACTGCTGGTCTGGGTGGTGGGCTCTGGGGGAGGGTAGGCACCAGTTGATGTGGCAGTCTCAGTATCGACATCTTCAGTTTCCGTGTGTGGCTTGGGGGGAGGGTAGATGCCAGTCGAAGACTCGATCTCGGCCTCCGTGGTAGGCTTGGGAGGGGGATAAGCACCAGATGAAGTCGCACTCTCTGTTTGCTCAGGGACCTTGTCAGTTTCCGTTTCCGTCTCTATCTCTGTCTCTGTGGGCTCAGATACAGTAGACTCAGGGACGGGGTAGTCGGGGGTAGGGGATTCTGTCTCGCCGTGTTCAGAAACCGGCTTGGTTTCCGTGACGGGGCAAATGGTGGTCGAGACCGCGATGGTCTTGGTGGTGACGTGAGGCGTTCCAGGACAGTTGGGAACCTCGGGAGGGCAAGAAGTCACAGTGTACACATTGGTTGTGTAAACGGTTGATGTGGTCCACTCTGTAGTAGAAGCACTGGCGGCTTCGGTTGTCTCAGCTTCAGCAGGCTGAGTGGTCTCAGTAGATACTTTGGTAGTAGGCTCATCTCCAGGCTGCGTAGTCTTGGTGTCGTTGGGTGGAGGATACGCGTCAGTGGAGCTACCGACGTCGGTAGATCCCTGCTTGGTCGCTTCAGTACTCTCGGGTGGAGCGTACTCGGAAGTTGGTGTCGAAGCCTCTGTGGAGTCTTCCTGGGCAGGCTTGGTAGAATCAGTCTGAGCAGGAGGAGGGTATAGATCAGTCGAGGTGACAACCTCAACAGTAGACTCATTGCCAGGCTCGGTGGAGGGAGTGTTCCCGGGAGGAGGATAGGCATCAGTTGGAGTATAAGCTTCAGTAGTATCCTCGTTGGCAGGCTTTGTGTTTACTTCAGTAGTGGCCCCGGGAGGTGCATAGTCGGTATTTTCAACCGGCTCTGAGGTGGCAACGGTAGGCACAGGTGGAGGAGCGTACTGAGTGGTGTCCTGGTTGCCGTCCTTTGAAGTTGTCTGCTCGGGAGGGGGAGGAACCTCAGAGGTAGCTTCAGTAGGAGCATACTGAGTGGTGTCTTGTTGAGCCGGCTCAGTGTCCTGAGGCTGCTCGGGAGGAGGGTAGAGGCCGGTGGGCTCATCGACAGGAGTCTCAAGCTGAGTAACAGGGCAGATGGTGGTTGGAACAGCGACGACCTTGGTCGTCACTTGAGGTGGGTTGGGGCAGTATTGAACATGCTCGGGGCAGCCGCCAACAGTCAATGTCTGGGTGGCATAGGCGGTTGAGGTTGTGCAGACCTGAGGTAGGTTGTAGTCACCCCTTGGCTGGCGGCGGAAGCCTAAAACGCCGGCGTTGGCCGCGCCAATGGCTGCGGCACTGAGTAGAAAGAAGCTTTTCATCTTCCCTATCGGGTAATATCAACGAATGTTGCAAGCGAGTGAAAGGATTGATGAACGAGAGTGTAGTGCTGCTGAAACAAGATATGTTCTAGCTGGTGCAAAGGGTATCTTTATATCAACGCGACATGGTCTCTTGTCACATTTGATATAGCTAGCATTTCCATTTTTATCTTGGCTATACGCGCAAACCACCCGTCTATCATGGATGAGATGGCCCGAATCTGGCAGGTCTCCATGGGTCTAGCTGAAATACGGGCGCTTGCATACACAACATAGCTGGGTGAGGTCATCCCGAGCGGTCCAAACGAGACTGATAGGGCGGTCAAAGACTGAGTGGCCGGATGAGCGGCTTGAGTGGAAGCGCCTGTAGCGGTTGGTGGATCTGGATTTTGGGTTGCAAATCGCATATCCGAGATCCTCAGCGGCTGAAAATCCAAGAATACATACATACACCTGTCGATCATGGGTTTATTAGCGGTAGAAGTGGTCTGGCGGGACTTTTGCACTCTTGGCAGAGGTCGTCCCAAACGGAGCCCGGCTCGAACGGACATGGCAACAGTGAGCCTGGATAGGCGGTTGAATTATGGAACTACTCTCTAGTCTGCAGGAACATTCTAATAATGAACAGATGTCTTGGGAAAAGTGCAAAGAGGTTCCAGGGTTTGTCACTTTGTCTGCACACGAAACATGCAGAGCGCCTCGTGTTTGGCGTACGACTCCGCTCGATGAGGTGACTGTGTGCTATTATTGGATTCTTGGGCCACCAAGCGGCTATAAACAGATCCCTCTCTGCGTCTTGGTTGGTTCATGATCCCTGTTAGCGCTCAGGGTTGCATCCTGTCCACTCTGTGGTCTCGATCCAACAGACAGTCTTGGGAGTTTGTGCATTAGCATGAGACTGAGAATAGAAATATCCTACACGAGCACCGTCATATCACTGCTGAAGTGGACTGCTCTAGGTCTTTCTCTCGGCGACTGTTTACCCGATGTGCAGGTGTTTTTGTTTTTCAAAGTCGATTCTCGTATCGAGCAGCCTCACGTTGGACGGAGCCAAGAGTTGAGTGTTGCAAGCCGATTCCAGCACTCGATGAAGCGCTTAGGACTCGTCAAGATCTACGAGATGGTCAATGAACCTGAATATGAATCCATCCCGTCATCAGCCTGAAACGAACTGATCAAGTAGGGCGCTTAACTGGCTGGCTGGCCTCCTTGTTAGCGCGCGGTTCGTGGGGTGAAACTGTGGAAGCCCACTTGCGCGGGCCACCAAAACGATCATGATGTTAGCCTGGCTTACCCTAGTAGAAGGAAGAATGCTATGGAAAAAAAGGGGTTTGCATTCCGCTATAAGTTGATGTGATTGAGTATAGCTAGATTTTCAATAATATCATGCTAGAATGTCTTGTGGACTATAGAGGGTCCTGTTCACACGTTTGCCAATACCAAAGCTGCAGCATGATCCACAGCACATGGAATCCGAGTTATTCGCACAGCGTTTGGCAACTCTTGACCCAAAGGTGTCCTTCACAGCGTAGGATATTTGCCAAAATCAAGAGTATGTATATCAACGTTTTGTTCATTCGTGTTGAAAAAAAAAAAAACTTCTTGGGCAGAAGCACAACAAAGAGTATATCAATATGCTCAAAGGTCTCCAGGGGCTAGCGTGGTGATATTATTCTCGCATTGTCAATCTGTATCCTAAGAAGACGCGTCCTTGCGTTTCAAGCATCCATCAGTTGGAGTAGTTAAGAATCTCAGAGCACGTCTAGTCCGCAACAGTCTCATCTCTCAATGTAGAGCATTATCAATGCAGCTGACAGTAGGTTTCTAACTATCTGTACTCACAGTAGTCGAAGATTGTAAAGTTCTTTCTTCTAATCTTGCTTCATTTGAAAATATAATCATGCCTAATAATGTCTTTTAACATGCATCCTCTCTACTCTTGTTCTCATCTTGGTGACAGATCGAGACATATCAATGTGAGCTGCCCTTTACTCAATTCCCAACACAATCACGTCTCGTGCATAGTACATAGAACCTTGCTTAAACTTTCCTACCATGAATTGTACTTGAAGTCTTGTAGCATTCATCCTAATACCCGCGCAGCCTTGCGCTTAACACAAGTACCATGAGGGTGGATCTTTCTGACATGTATTTTGATCATCTGTAATCTGTACTTCTCAAGCAAGTAGCGGTAACGCGCTAGGGTTCGCTTATGAGAGCAAAGACCAGGGTTTCTGGAAAAGAGGGCTCCATTTGTTTAGACTAACTCACCTGTCACATTTTGCAATTGCAATTGTGGCCGAGTTATTGTTCAAGAGCTGCCGCGGAAGGGCCAGGGAAGTTTAATAGTCCACGGGTTTCGAGCTAACTGCCATAGAAGTTTGTCGAAAAGCCTGTCTTGCAGCATGCTATACCGCAAAGCCCTTGTCACGACCGAAGCTCTAGGATCAGGGGTTGATGGAACTTGGGTAAGAAAACCCCTATGGGGTATGTATGTCATTAGGGCCTTGATAACCGCATTCGAGCCATGTCACCTGCCAAGGCGCAAACTGTCGAGACCAGAAGAGCCACAACAGAACCCTTGTTGGGGTTTCACCTTTGCCAAGTCGGATACTGCGCTCCGGCCCGTTGCTTGCTCAGTGGTGCACGGTAGACTCACTAAATCTCTGTGGCTTTCAACCTCTTGCTGCATACGGATAGGATACTTTGTCACTAAGGACTAGTCGTGGCACAAGGCAAACTTATTCATGCCTGTTAGAACTGCTGATTGGTGAATAGGCCTAGCCATCGACACGCCAAGGGACATGAATCATCCTTTTGCATTTCCAGAGCTCCCCTTTGAAAGTTATTCTCAACAAGGGCCTACGCCGCAATCTCCAACCTCAAGTTTCGAAAGGGGCCTCCGTCTAGTAATTGCTTTTTGGCTTTTGGATTTGGCTCCTGACTCAAGTGTTGCTCCTGAACACGACCAACCACGTACATGACTCAGGCGTTGGGCTAACCCGTCTTTGCAGGATATGCGGTTCTCACAGCACATAGATGGAGCAGCATGAGGATAGCAAAAAGAAGAAGCAGCATTAGCAAGAGAGAGCGTTTGATTTTTCCGGCCTGATTCTTTTCCACTCCGTTTCTGCGTTTGAATAGCAGTTTTTACACCAAACCTCTGTTTCATATAAAGATGATTGAATCTAGATACATAGATACTATGATAGCTGGTTCAAGTGCTTTCGATTCTAATACAGCGTATCCGCAGGTTGAGGTAGAGTGACCCTATTATGTCTCAGTGTACAATCTGAGTTCCCATCGCCTGTGTCGATATCCTTCTTCCTATTCGTCCTCATCGTCGTCTGCATCCTCAGGAACGGGGTTTGGATTCATGATCAGAGTGCCATTCCAGGTCACAATAGTTCCTTCTCTTCCGTTTCGGGTATCGATACTCTCGCAACCACCTTGGGCCTGGATGGGAGCTTGCGCCAGGACCTTGGCAAAGAAGTTCCTCGCTGCCTCATTCGTGTGCTCCCACTGAAACACGACGCACTCGTCCAGTCGCTCGCCGGCCTCGATCCCAGGCGCAACCACAGGCATGATTTGATGCCGTCTCCTCTCTCTTGGTAGACCCCACCATGAATCCATCACAGCCTGCCAGAATTCTGTTCCATAGCCTTGTCGCCAGTACGCAGGCCTGAGCAGAAATTCGGCCTCGGGCCAGCCGGAAAGCGAAGTGGACATGGTGAGCACGTCAGGCAGGCCACCTTCGCCTATGAGCTCGCCGGTAGACTTGAGGAATGCACCAAAATACCAGTGACTTTGGTCGTCCTGGACCAGGGAATGGAGTTGACGAGTTGTCTCATCCTTGTCTTTGTTTGCCCGGCCACGAGATGGTGAGTGAGTCTGGACTTCAGGCAGTCTGCGAAGCTCATCAAAGGCATCCAGATCCTTCATGGCTAAAGGGCGTATCACAAGACGCTCCGTCTCTAATGAAAGTCGCTCTGAAGTGCTGGGTATGGGACGCTCCGGTAGGGTGACAGAGTAGCTGAACCATGGTACCATACCAAGGTTCTGCCATTCCTCGGCGTTGAAGTAGATCTCAAGAGAAGGGAGCGCTCGTCCTAGAGGCGACATCGTTTCCATAATGAAGCTGTATGATGACCGACTGAGTGCAAGGTTGAAATATGCGCGGATCTGGTCTGTTGAACTGTACTGGGATGCAGAGTTGAGTTAAAAAAAAAGTCGAGTTTAGTGTCAATACACAAGACACTCGACGACCAAACAGAGAGACCCCTCAAGTGCCGTGGCGTCTGCCTTTTAAGGAATGCCTCGTATGATGCCGATCTGGTTAGTGGCGTTACATAGTCTCTGGCAGAAATGAGCGGTCAAGTATTCTCGCTTTGCGTTCCAAAGTAACGCGAAAAACCGTTGAACCTCGAGGGTTGAGGGCAGGGATTGCCTGTCGACTACCACGACCAAGTGCTTGCAGAGCTTTCTAGAGGCAAGCAATACAATTTGGATCCACCAGTATCATTCTGATTGACCAGCCCAGAGAGTCTTCATTCAGGTGAATCAACTTGATGTGACTACCCCTGAGCTAGCGACAAGTTCCCCAGTCTCCAAGACAAACTGCCGACACGCACCGCCGCATACAGTCTAGTCGAATGCAGACCAAGGCGGGACAACAAAGCTAGCATCTTAGTTTGCCCTGACGCGTCATGGCGTAGTGAGTGTTTATCGTCATGTTGACCAGTTGTCAGGATAAGAGTAAGACACGGGACATGATATATAGGGGCGCAGACTTCACCATCACCATCAAACACCATTCTTGCCACTCTGCGGCTTTCTGGTCGAGGCCTTGACTAAAACCAACACGGCAACCCGTTCAACAGATCAACCCATGTTGTATAAATAATGTACCGTAGACACGCCCAACATGCATAGCAAGGTCACAGCACTAAGACTAATCCCTGAGCTAGTTGTCTCAGTTCTCAACTGAAATACATACCTCCTGACTATTTCACGCAAGTTGTTCTCTCCAAACTTGAATCATAACCTACCATGTGTTACATGGCGTCGTGCGAAGCATTGACTAGAGTTTGATATATGATATCGGAGCCATCTGTAAATGAGGGTGAATCCAAAACCCCCACCTGCGCCGTGAGAGATAGAACATCGTCGGTAAAAGACCCGACGCGTTGTTGGTTGGCAGAACACAGTAGCACCGAGCAAGACCAGGGACCTCTGTACAGAGTCCCCCCACGGAATCCTCAACCGCTCTTGTTGAAACTTGCTTCAGGTCGGACAGCCGAAATGAAATCTAAGAGAGTGGGAAAGTATTACGTTTGTACATTTGACGGAGTAGATTAGGCGTTAGATCGTTGATCAGAGTCCCCAAGTACCACTTGGTCACGATAGAGGAAATGGCAGCATGCTATATGAAGTATTTGTCTACAATATTGACGAGGCATGGGGAATCGCATGCCAGAGAATGATTTGATTGGTTCCAAAGCCTTCAAAAAGCAGGACTCGAGATCATTCAAGCCAACAGTTCGCAAGTAAGGAAGCGTGGTTTTGTTGATATCGAGTAGGCTGCTTGTGGACAAGAAGAAGGGCCATGTTGTCGCTATCTTTTCGATATTTGACAATAAAGTCCTTAAAGATGACGCGAACCATGATAGACTCAGTAACCAGCTGCAGATACTATGTCAATATAGTATTATAAACAAGTTTTAGCACCAGGCGTGTAAATAGCCGGAGCCTTGTTAGTTCTTGAGCCTCACTTTTCCAATTAAGAAAGCACTCTAGTTTAGCCCTACTGCCATAGTTCGTCTTGAATTAGCCTTGATTGATGCGCTATGGAAACCAACCTACCCAATAGGGCAGCAATAGTTGGACGTATCTGTAATAAGGCTTATTTCCGAAAACTCGTGGGGACTTTAGTTGCTCAACTGAACGTTAAGCTGGCAGTTCCATCTTGAACGCTCAAGTAGCTGCAGCTAAATACCATGAAACAAGTGAACATCAGTCTTCAGACTAGAAGGATCTAGAAAAATGATAGGCACTAGTAGAGATGCTCAGGTCATCTTCTGTTAATGCATGTCTAACCCTTCTATGATGATTCAAGTTATATTCCACAGGCCCAAAACCGAGGTCAAGCTATGTCAAATGAACAGTGAGCCCTCATATACAACAGGACTTCCAAACTCAACCAACGGCGCGCTTTCTAGATAATCAGAATATTTCAAACACATAGGAAACTAGCGATTGTGCCAGCCTGACTCACAATAGGTATAATGGCATAGTTGAACCACGCTCGCCAAGATTCTTGATAGGGATCTGCTGCCATGTAAGTTCGATATATTAACAAAGCAGGCGGCAGCATGATCAAATTTCCAGTTCACACAGCACCTGTTGGCGCCCCTTGTGATGGAATATTGGAGGCCTACCGCAACTAGATGTAAGTTAATCTGCCTAGACCCAACGCCATAACACAAAAGCTTTACGCATGTCTGCGCAACCTAATCACCAGCACCAGTGGCTTGGATCCAATATGCTAACGTGTTTCTGTAAAGATCCACGGATAGACAGTCTGGAATGGCCTGTTCTCGTCATGCTTTCCCCAGGTCGGGTCCAATATCGTCAGAAAGATGGAATCAAAAGAAGGCACGTGTACACGTATGTTGCAATAAGGCACTGATGAGTTAGAGAGACGTATTACAGACTGGAAATTCAAAGTCAATGTCTAGATCATCTGAAGTGTCTCGGTCAGACTGTGGAGGCCTACTCAACGACACGGCTTTCATCCACACACAAGACTGGCAACACTCAGCTTTGAGGTGCAACAAAATAGAGTTTCTTTTAAGACATCCGCTTCTACGTGATGACCTACCGTATCTTCTTAATCAAAGTGGCTGGGATGGCACGTTCACGCTATTGCTCATTTCATCTGCATGATGCTCTCTGTTCTCCAAGGATGGTGGAGTTACCAGCCCTTGACATGAAGTGCATGAAAGCATATGCAAGTCATGTGCTTGGACCACCGACCCCACGAGCTATTCCTGGCTGCACAGATCAAAGGCTGGTCTCTGAAGAGAGAGTAGTAACCTTGAACGTTTCGACGTGGACTAGGCAAAGAAACAACGAGACGATTCAAACTTATCCCAACCAACCAAGCAAGCGCATGACAAAGAGGGAACAGGATGTCGTCGTGTCTGTCAAAGTACACGTTTTATGGGCGGGCCTGACTGCCAGGCTCATAGTTCAAGCTCAGATGAGCATCCGATGTAGCGTAGTGTTGTTGAAGGTGCTACGGTACAAACGAGTGTATATCCATTGCTAGACGTGCCAGACTATGGGCTGAGTGCCTGAGGCTAAAACAAAGAACAATATCTGAGGCATACATTGCATGCCTTAGGCTCTAACTTCTTAGCACAATCTATGTAAACAGAATGATGTGGTTAAAGGTGTAGGGTGGGAGAACAACTTGGCATGTTCCCAACTGCACGATGAGATCAGCACATAGAGAGTCTTAAGTCTAAGAAGGCTATGTATAAGAGGAAGAAGTTCTAAAAACAGAATACATGGAGATATCTTGAAGATACATATCGACTCGCGTTAAAGGAAACTGGGAGGAAAAGGCCTTTTACAATGACAAATCACGTATCCCTCCTGGCTGACAGCCATTTTGAGTACAGCCTCGCGCAATTATGGATGTAGAAATACAGCACTTCTTATCAGAATCCCCATAGCTTCTGGGAACAATTTTGAACGTCTAATCCAAAGGATCTCAACGCTATATGACAAAACTGCTCTGCAGCCTGCAATATGTGAATCACAGAGGGTCTAAGCGGGACTCATCCTAGTAAAGAGAGAAGCGTATTTTACGTCTTTCATCTCTAATTTGGGAAATCGGCTTAAATCTCCATGGTCGTTACGACGTCAGATCATCCTCGGAATCATGATCCGGGGCGTTGCACTGCATTACACTCAATGCAAATGGTTTCCGTGGCTAGAACGCCTTTTTGTTATTGTCAGACTTGGCGTCAGTCAGTCCATGCGCCCAAGTCGATAAAGCAGATTGAATAAGTTGAAAAAGGAATTCCCGCTCTATCCGAAATCCAGGGACTCTCTGCTTCTGATTGTTTGCATTTACCGTCGGCGAACTCTTGCTCGTAGGGGCCCTAAGCAGGGGTTATTTAGAATCGGAGCCTTAGCGTTTCCTTGATCATCGTCTAATCGAGACTGGAGAAGGTTATGGAGTCAACTTATGTGGGTATGTGTTAATTAAACATGTTGGCTTGGGGCACACTCTTGTTTTGTGGATGTTGGGAGTACGGAAATCTAGCATGGTCTGTCTGGGTTTGCGGTATTGCCAAGAACACCGAGATGAATGGATACAGTAACGTAGTCCATCACAGCTTAGGTCTATATACTACGTATATAATTCGTCGTCGTAGAATCATAATGGAGGATAGCGAAGTGCATTGGTGACTTTGGTCAAGGAATCGAGCTGTCCATCTACCGCATGGCATCCCTGCAACTCCGTCTCATGACCTTGGGCTCTACCCTGTCTAAGCAGGGTTAACGAACTCTAAATTCGGGGTTTAGCTCTCAACTTATCCGGCCTGCAGCGATGTTGGTACATATGCGCTAGTGTTGTCTTGGGCCAATTGATAGCTGATGCCAAGCGAACCGACTTCGGCCAAGACGAACGGTGGCTGCTGAATTAGGGACTGATTGATAAGATCAAATGGACCCTGAATGGATCCTCAAAGTACTGAGCTAAGCATGATACGGATTGTGCTCCGTGTCCTGGACGAGCTCGGCTGTGAACAAGATCCTTGATCCAGGATCGAAAGCACGCCACTTGATGGATCAAGCGCCGGCTGTACTGTAGTTTAATGATTTGGAGGGTTGTACCAACGGGCAAAACCACAATAACACCTGCTTTTCTTGAGCATGTTCTGACATGTCAATCCTTGGCTGCTTCTACCATGCACCGTGAGTCACCAAGGTGGGCAGCCACAACTGCTGGCCGCCAACCAGCCATGAGAGCCGAACGAGGAGGGGTGGGAGATCCTTGCTGGCACAGGTTCTATCGGATGTACGCTCCCAGAAACGGCCATGAGGGTCCAGGTTTGGGGCTATTCGACCCTTGAGAGCTGTGCCACCTGTGAAGCACACCAGCAGTAAAGCCAAACATGCCAGGTGTAATCGGAACATGTCAAGTTTGGGTACGCAAACAGCACAGAGTTGCACAGCGATGAGTATGGTATGCAGCGTGGGTATATACATTATTCCATGACTACTATCTAATCCATGTAGAGACTGACTATGTACCTATAACCTTGGTAAGAAGCTTACCAAGCACCATCCTGCCACCCTGCCACCCTGCCCATGAAAAGCGGATTCCCTACATCATATCATCGTTCCTGACATAAACCTCGTTCAACAGTGGGACTCTCTACATGGTGTTCAGAGATGCGCCGTCCGTCGCCGCTTGGTGCTTGCGAGCATTGTCCTCCATGCGAGCGATTCGGGAGTTTCTCTTTGCCTGCTGGTTGCGGCGCACAAAGAACAGGATCGCACCAGCAATCAAGACAACACCAGCGACGGCACCGATGACAATGCCGGCAATAGCACCGCCGCTCAGCTTCTTGGAGCCTCCTGAGCTGCTGCTCTCAGAGGACGCAGAGCCAGCACTGTCAGAGTCCTCGTCCTCGTCGGAGACGTGGTGAGTTGCGCTTGGGTTAGGCTTCACAGTCGCACCGGTAGCCTTATCATCATCACCTGGTTCGGTGGAGTTGAAGCAGGGAATTCGGAAGTTGAAGCTGGATCGTTCCACGAAAGTAACGTCGGCACAAGCGTAGAATGTCTGGTTGTGTGGAGCGTCCCAGTCGGCGCGGTAGATGATTTGGAAAGTTGCTACATCGCCGGATCGGAGATCAGATGCCAGATCAGGGACTTGGACACAGGTGTGTCCGGGGTCGAGGCTTGAGATGTTTCTTTCTTCGATCAATGTTTCAAAATCGTCGTTGGAAGAAGGGTCTGTACGCGTGGTGGTTAGTTTGAGAACAACTACCTCCCAGTAGCACAAGCGTCCATCCACTACTAACCTTCTGCATAGGAGATGCTGATTTTGGTATCGTAGAAATCATCTTGAGCAACGAGTGAAAGAGCACCGCCAGCTATCTAGAATTAGCAAGTCGATTCGAGAAGAGACCATGCCCACCTCCCCCCCCTAAGGAAATTGGTGTTTCAAGGAGTTGACATACTGAGGGGGAACTCGGTTCTGTTGCCAGCAGAGGCGCGAGAGCCACAAGGCGCCCTGTTATCCATATCCCCAGCCCAGACCCTGTCCGAGGGCCACATAAAGGCAGCAGGGCCCATCTCCTCATCTGTTACGCTGGCACCTGTATGAGTCTCGTCATCTTGACTGAAGGCGAGCGACGCCAGGCTCAGGAGGAGGAGGTTCTTCAACATGATGAGTGGAGATGGGTATGAAGCACAGAACGTTCGAGTTGGGTAGAGACGACGTGAGCGGTTCTGAGCAAAGGTGACAACGGGGTTATCCCGCTTGTATTATACTACTGCAAACCCAAGAGTCGATGGCTGGCAGCCACATGTGCACAATATCTGCGCGCTTTTTCGGCTGCCAAGAACAGACTGATACTCTTAAAGCCATTTCGCCGAACAAAAGTGCAATGCCACACGAGCGGGCTGCATGCATCAGTCCAACCCGTTGCCCAACGGCCACAGCCTACATGTTTGCCCATTGCAACTGGACTGTCCCTGCTTATCAGATGATCAGATAAGATTTTTCGATGCATCAACATGTTGCCATTGGTGTGTTACATACAACCCACCGCACCCATGCTAGTAGCCAGTCTCTTTCCGGCTGGCTTCTCCGATGGCAACGGAAGCGATATCGGATATCTGATTCTCTCAAGTCTGTTGGTCCTCAGCTTCCTGGTCCAGAACCCGTATTCGGTCTTGGCATCAGGTCAGGACGCTTCGAGTGGCCGCAGGCCGCAGGGATGGGAGACCCTAGTGTTAGTACAAGCAGCCAGGTAGCATAGGCATCGCTTATGAGGCTTTATGATCCTTGAAATCGGCACTGATTACCAGAATTGGGTCAACAGAGTGGGAGATGATTTTGCGCCAGTAGCTTTGTCCATCTCATGCAGGAACACCCTGTGCCTTGGCTAACCTTGGTCAAGTGGTACTGCATGTTGGGCAGATATAAAAGAGTCTTGCCCTTTTCTCTTTCGACTAACTCTGTCCCTCTTCTCTTCAGTAGTCAATCAGTGTAACTATCCGGTTCACCATCAAGAAACTCAGTCGTTCAACACAAGTCCTCTCGTTTATTCAAGATGCATTCTTTCGTCGCTTACACTCTTTTGGCTTCCGCCACCCTTTCGGTTGCCCTTAGCCCTCGATTCGAGTTCCCGGACACTGTTCCTCTGCTGAAGCGTCAGCAGCCTGGAACTCCTCAGTATGCCTGCCACGAGGACTGTGGTATGTAGAGACTTCAAGAACCACTCGTGACACTTGAACTGACACCATCCCATAGGTCTCTTGATCACACTTGGTCGTGAGGAGGGCTACTGCGACAACGACGAGTGGAACGAGCGCTACGGACGCTGCATGGACTGTGCTTTGACCTACAACGTCTGGCAATACTACCGCAGCGGTGTTACCAGTGCTGCCGATGGCTGTGGTCTTACTCCCGCCCCCAGCGCCTCTGGCTCTAGCAACGGCCCTGCCTCTACCACTGCTCAGCAGGCCGCTTCTACTGCTGCCCAGCAGCCCTCCAGCACTGCTGCCGAAGAGGAGCCTGCCACTACTGCTGATGAAGAGCCCGCCTCTACCCAGGCTGCCACCACTGCTGCTGAGGAGACTACTGCCGACGACGACACCACGGAGGCTACCTCTACTTCTGCTGCTGCCCAGCCTGAAGAGACTGAGGACTCTGACGATACCACCGCTGCCGAGCCTACGACTCTCGCTACTCAGCCAGCTGGCACAACTGCGGCTGCCAACCCTACTACAACTGAGGCTGGCTCTGGCGCTGGCCACACTTCCGTCGACCAGGTTGGCACCATCGGTATCACTGTGTGTATTGGCTGGCTCTGGATGCTCTTGTAATAGTAACTGACATGATCCCTCTAGGCTACCCCAGCCCCCACTCCCTCAGGCGTTGTCGTCAGCGGTGCCGCCAAGCAGTTCGGCTTTTCGACTGCTTTGGTTGTCGTTGCTCTCGCCATGGTTGGCCTCTACTAGAGAAGAGTTCTTTAATTAGACTGAGAAGTCTTAATACTATGTAAAGATGTGTATGGAATAATGGGTATATAGCAAGAGGGTTTATGCTACGCTGGCATGAAAATAGGATTCACTTCTTGTTTCAAGATTAATCAAATAATTAATGTTTCTGAAATACAATAATGAGAGCAATGATATGAGCAAATGCCTATAAGATATAATTGTCATTTGGTCTCGGTAATCCTGATATGCTAACGTTGGTAGAGGGATCTGACAACATATGAGTTATAGACGGGAATGGGGAGAGGAACCAATGCTAAGCGTAACCACTCCTGTATAGCTCGAGTTGCTAATGTAATAAGGGTTGTATATGCTGTTATACTTGAGAGGTTTTATTAATATTTGTATAGATTATAAACTTTTTCTAGGTGTTTATATCTAAGTATTAATATAACTCCTAATAGCATTTAATGTTAATATAATATATTATTAATGTAATTCAGGTCTTATTTTACATCGCTTCTAGGCCTATTTTTTGTCTATAATAAAAGTTTTCTTTATACAAATATTTAATTTAGGGAAAACTACCTCTCATATAAAAGCAACATGGGCCTGTATAGAGGCCTATACTGTTAATACTACTGTTATCTCTTGGAAAAGCTAGGATCCTTGTTAAAGTTAATATCTTGGCTGTAAAAAAATAAAGAAAAAAAAAATAAAAGCAACATAGAAATAGTTAATACTGGGTTAAAAAGAAAAGCAAAGACTGCCTCTAACAAGTTTGGGGGCAACTTCTTGTGCCCCCAAGCCAGCTTCCCGCACCTTTATAGTCTTGCCACTATTGCGACGACAATCCACGACACAGCTGCTTGCGATGCTGGCCAATTTAGGTAAAGTATTTCTCGTCTTAGACAGAAAGGAAATAGATGGTGTTATTGTCAGGCTTCTCTTAAGCTCTATGGACTACCATCCTAATAGCTGTGGTTGTACAGAGCGTGATTAGAAACGGCTGATCATGTGGCAGAAGAAGAGGTTTGTATGACTATAGAAGCTAGGGTCTTAGTTCGAAGCAAAGCTTTACTACTATGAATAAAGTCTGTTAGTAGGAAGTAACATTAAGTCATGAGTGCTAGGAAGAAACTATGTTAGCAACTAATATAAAAAAATTATAATTTTCGGGCAAAAGTATCACATAGCTCTGTGAAGTATCAAGGAGCAGTGGCAAGCGAGTCCCTTGACAAATATATCGCCTACGGCGAGCTGCTGACCATCATCGCTTTAGCCTTTTGACATGATAGACATGCATTATCGAATGGCAACTGCGTGCTAGTCTATCAGAAGGCTGCGGTATCCCTAGGCTGCGTTGTTGGAAAGGCGCCCCTGTGTGTAATGCAAATCTGCTGTGGCCTTGGAATACAAAAAGCCGCAGCCGGGTCGTTACTGTCAATATCTGATACTGTGAAGCTTTTCGCCATCTAATACCACTAGGATAGTGACCAAGTACGAGTTTTGCAGACTGGGGATGTACGTTTGTTTTCTTAAATGGGCTGGCTGATAGGAGAAAGTCACCAGGCCTCTCCAGAGATGATTGAAAACTATATCTTGGAACATTCCCGGCCCTGATTGCAGTCGGAGGCTGGGTAATAGCCATCTTGGGGAATATTTCCAGCCCCCAGCTGTCACATCGTATGCGTGCAGGTTTATCAACGATATCGCCCAGTAACTTGACCCAATACTAACCAAGTACCTGATTATCAGAAACATGGGAGAAAATAGACAGAAAATTGGTGACTCTTGATTATACAAGGAGAAAACAAGTGCTGTTATTAGCATGCTCCTGTCAAAAAGGACGGGGCATATGATAGTCGATGAGACTGCGGCGTGACCTTGTGAAACTTGAGAGCCTCATAATTAATACTTGAGATAAGACATAATTATCCTAGGGGAATAGGGTATAGTAAAGTGAGATGGTTATACAGGAGTTTCATTGAGGAAAGATGATTAGTTATAACATATCATTATGAGTCGTAACAGCAAGATCCTGCTGTCTTGTCTAGCCAAGACTAGATTAAACCTCATTTACAATGTAATTCATAGAAGAGTTAATTTCTGATAGCACTTGTGTCTTAATTCTCGACAGGTAAATATCTATATCTTGAGAGAGAAAGGAATTCCTAGAAGTAAGCCATGGAGAACGAACTACTAGCAACTAAACCCAAGAACAGAAAGATTGCCTAGATATTGGATCCTTCTCCGCCACAGTTGCCGGCAAAATACTTATATATATGAGAAGTAAAATTAACTAAGTTTCTTCCCAATTCGACAATTGTTCAGCACAACTTCATTGTTTTAGCCTAGTTCAAAACAGTCAACACCTGCGGTAGCTGACAACATGAGCTGCCTCTTTTAGCAATAGACGAGCGCCACTGAGAAGCATGCTTATCTACTCACGATCCTTCTGCGGTTAATATGCATGATTTCCTGTTCTATATCGAGTAGGCTGCAGGTAGACACTAACATTGTTGGCTTCAAGAACCTTGCCACTATCCTAAGCATCGTGACTTTCCATGCCTGATTGTTTAGATGCGAATGATTTGATTGATACAAGTTTGGACTAAGTGATCGGAGAGAACTGACGACACGGTCGAGGAACTTCACGATATCATGTCAGAGAAACTTGAGGGGTCTCAAATATTATTATCAATTTGTATACCTATTACAGGCGAATAAGATCGAGGCTTAGTGTACGATCATTCTATCTCCATAATCTCCATAGTTTTAGGAAGGTGGCCGATGTTCCGAAATAAACTATCGATGTTCTAGGCTCGAAGGATTCTTTGAAGGATTCACCGAAGGATTCACTGCATGAATGAGGCGCAAGCATACAGCCTCTAGAGATAGCTCATGATGGGTTAGACGCAGCCAATCAAGCATATAATTCGTGGTTCAATAGTGTGAACTTATGCCGGAAGCTGTCATCGAGTCAGTGTCTAATCATCTCAGTGACTATCGTAGCTATCTGCATTAGGGAGGTGTACAATACAATCTTGGCGAAGATATGGTACACGCGTTCAATCACAACAAATACGTTATAGTTATCCCATCTACTCGAAATGTATGAGCTACTTCAGCATCTTCCCCCGCTCTTAACCTTCACCAGAAACGCTGTCAGTCAATATCCGGTATGCCTCCTGGAAAGGCAGAGACGGGGCGTGACAGCCGTAGATGTTTTATTATCATGAGAAGGGTTGTTATATCTAGATGTAGAAATGCTTCTATTATTTCCAAGTATAGCACCAATGAGCATTTGCAAAAGATACACCGCATCCTGACCTTGGTATTATTTCCTGCCACTCGAGATAGTTTGGTTGTTGTCGGTGGCTAGCAATGGTGTGCAGGTACACCTAGTTCCTTGGCTTCTAGTTGATCTTGTGCTTGGGATGACACGAAAAGGTAGATGGCACGTCAATATTAGTTACAGCTCAAGTACAGCACACGAGATATAGCCTTTTACCACGCCACTCGACTAATACTGGCTTAGGAAGGAGATTGTATATCAGTCAATCATGATATATGATAGCACTCACAAGAATACACGAGACCGCGGTCATGAACTTGCCTAAATTAGGAAGGACTGAACAAAAGCAATACTGTTCTCTCGCGCTTGGCTAATACTAACAACTGGATAGGACGTCATGATAAGTACTCGCCACATATGAGACAGAGATGAGAGGCGTGGAAGATGTATAAAAGGCGACGACTCTCGCACTGAACTCAATCGTCTTCAACCTCAGCATTCATCTCAATACAATACAATACAATACAACCAGATCCCAAAACTCCAGACGTACTCTCATAATGAAGTTCTTCACTGCTCTTTTTGCCCTCGCCTCGGCCACTTCTGTCATGGCCGCTGCTGCCCCTACCATTGACCAATCCCTAGTTCAGCTTGTCAGTAGGGATGAGATCGAAGCCCTTGAAGCCCGCCAGATCCAATGCTTTGGCTGCCAGAACGGTCAGAAGTGCTGCCTCCTCCGAGGATACCCTCGATGCACCCCTTGCTAGATGCGTGGCAACCGACATCTCCAAGTCTTCAAAACGGCAATCTATCAAGGTGAGTAGAACGAGGGTTGGAACTGGATAACCAATGCTAATATACCGTGCTACAAACCAGACTTTATAAAGGGGGTGACCGTTTAAAAACCAGTTCTGGTGTTGAAGGGCCGGATAGACCGATCAGTGCGCGCAATGTTGGATATAGCCTTTAGGGGTAGTGTATCGAGGTAGCCGGCTTCGCCAATCTTTGAATACAGCAACACAAGTATCACACTGGATATAAACTACATGATCGCGATTCCGATTTACTAGTGACCTGAACTGTAAATAGACCTGGAGGCTGAGTCAGTTGATGCTCATTGCTCAACCCCTTGGACGAACCGCACGGTTATCGAATGTAAGCATCATATCCTTGAGGGCTGAGACACTTTGCCTTTGCTGATCAATCGGATTGCACCTATCAGCGACTTGCATGCCAACTTGAAGATGGAAGAACACCTATTCTACTCTGCTTCCACTTCTCACAACCTTGATTTTTCTTGTTCTCACGCAATTACTATCATCAGTTATGCCAGCTCCAACGTCAACTATAAAGCAACCTACCGCTAGCCACTTCAAACAGGCATGGTGGAAAGAAGCGTCAGTCTACCAGATTTACCCCTCATCCTTCAAGGACTCAAACGGAGATGGCATCGGCGACATACCCGGCGTGATCGAAAAGCTCGACTATTTCAAGCAGCTGGGAGTCGACATCGTGTGGCTATGTCCCATCTACAGATGGCCCCAGATTGATATGGGATATGATGTTGCCGACTATTGCGATATCGATCCACAATATGGAACGATGGCTGATGTAGAAAAGATAATTGATGGCCTTCATGCGAGAGGTCTCAAGTTTCTCATGGATCTTGTGGTTAACCACACTTCAGATCAGGTAAAGCTGCCGTCGGTGACTGCATTTGACCCCTTCTAACATACTGGAATGAAGCATGAATGGTTTCAACAGTCCAGGTCCTCTCGCGACAACCCTTACCGTGACTGGTATATCTGGAGAAAGCCTAGATACGACGAGAATGGCGAGCGGCAGCCCCCCAACAACTGGGGTTCATACTTTAGAGGTGCTCAACCACGCAAGTTGTTTTGCTATGAGGTTCATCGCTAACATGAACGATTTATACAGGCAGTGCGTGGGAGTATGACTCAGACACCGACGAATACTACCTCCACATCTTTGCCAAAGAACAGCCTGACTTGAACTGGGAGCATCCTCCTGTTCGAGACGCTGTCCACAAGATCATCCGCTTTTGGCTAGACAAGGGCGTCGATGGATTTCGGTACGTGCACCAGCAGCAATGCTTTGAATACTACTGAATTCGCAGAATGGATGTCATCAACTTCATCAGCAAGGCAAACGGTCTCCCAGACGCCCAAGTCACGATTCCTTCAGCTCAGTACCAGTATGGGCACGAACATTACGCTTGCGGGCCGCGACTCCACGAATACCTTGGAGACATTGGTAAGATCCTCAGAGAGTATAATGCTTTTTCAGTCGGCGAGATGCCTGCAGTCGAAGACCCGAAGGAAGTCATCAAAAGCGTTGGGGAAAGCCGCGGCGAAGTAAACATGATGTTCCATTTCGAAATGTAGGGATGCAATATCGCACCTTCTTACATACAGTGGCTGACATATATAGTGTCGATATGGACCATGGTGATGAGGGCAAGTTCTCACCTCGAGAGTGGGCTATGAAAGACCTCAAGTCGATTGTGAACAAGTGGCAGACATTCATGTACCAGAACCAGGGCTGGAATGCACTCTACCTTGAAAACCACGACCAAGCCCGCACAATCTCTCGATACACCTCAAACAGACCAGGGCATCGTGTTGTTGCCGCCAAGATGTTCTCTACCTTTTTGTGCTTCCAGAGTGGCACTGTCTTTGTCTACCAAGGCCAGGAATTGGGCATGGCCAACATGCCGAACGACTGGGAGATGGCCGAGTATCGCGATCTAGAGACGTTGAATCATTGGGAAGAGTAAGGAGACATTGCTACGACTCTTGAGATCAAGGTGCTGACAGTTGTGACTGAAGATTGAAGCGACTCGCGGGGTCAGATGAGGCACTTTTGGAGATAGCTCGAAGAGAATATCGGCTTAAATCACGCGACCATGCGCGTACACCAGTACAGGTCAGTATCAGCTGTCATATTGAGACGATGGATCTAACAACCATGCAGTGGGATTCAACACCTAACGCTGGCTTCACAACCGGAACGCCGTGGATAAGAGTGAACGATGACTATCAGACCTGGAACGCGGCGGCTCAAATGACCACACCAGGCAGCGTGTTCAATTATTGGCAATCCGCTCTTGCTTTGCGCAAGGAACTCAAAGACGTCGTTGTTTATGGAGATTTTCAACTCCTTGATGCAGAAAACGAGGACATCTTTGCATATATTCGGTCTAATGGTAAGCAGCAAGTATTCATTGTCTGCAATTTCCGCGATCGGCAGATCACCTGGGAAATACCTACTACGGTGGACTTGGGGTCGGTAAAGGTCTTGCTAAAGAACTATCCCGTCCTTGATCTAACACAGGGAATGCTCGATTTACGACCGTTCGAGTCTTTTGTATGTCTTTTGTAATAGATAGGGTATGCACCCATCTGTCAGCCAGATCCAAGCAACAAGTATATTACAACGATTCTCGATGTTGTTCATTGACTAGAAATGAGATTATATACAAGTACTTGTGTCTTCTGACAAGCCTCTAACTGGGACTGCCAAGTGATCTTCCTGCCTGCCTTGTATCTTAGCCTAGCTATGCCTGTTCTTCTAGGTAGAGCCTATACTTTTAAAAGGACCAAGTTCAAGATCCTCTTGAAGCAAGATGTCAACTGATGTGGGAGAAAACATGCGGAACTTGTTCGATTTGACCATGGCGATCTGTCAACAGGATATAGGCCCCTTAGGCGAAGGTACAATATATGTCAAGTCTATGCAGGAAATAAGTCGGGACCAGTATGAGGCGCTTGAATTGTATCGCTTATGAATAGAACTTTAAAAGAAGCTAATGAGCTCTATGGAGAAGAGTGGTACGAGAAGGGTGTTTGTAGAGAGATGCCTCATGGCAGTTTTTCACATCACAAGTTTGTAGCCAGGATCTTGGGGATTCTTTCATTTACTTGTAGCAAACTATCTTGTTGTTTCTCACACTCAAACCACTGCTCTTGGAATACCAAACCTTTGACTCAATACCACCCATGCAGCCACACTGATGAGGTTTCGGAAAGCAGGGTAAGATCCATTCTCACCAAAAGCTGACTCGAGAAGCGGTTCTACCTCGTCCCAACTCACAAAACCCAGGTTTTCCACGCTCTCTCGCGTCACCAAGTGAGCCATACGCTTAGACAAGGGACCTCCGGCTGGCCAAGCAGCCGGGGCAGTGTAGAGGTGCTTTCTTCGATTGTAGATCTCATCCGTCAGAAATGGACGGGCTGCTTCTCGCAACAGCCACTTTTCTCGAAATTGTCTCAGTCCAGAATCGCTGTCACTGTTCCACCATGGACTATCATCCCGCTCTACTTGCATATCGGAATCGTGCAGGATCTTGAGACCGGGTGGAAGTGAATCAACAAACTCGGTCAAGTGATGGTCCAGATAGGGAACTCGACCTTCAACGCTGTGGGACATCTCCGTGCGGTCGCACTCAGCTGTCATGATGAAGTTGGAGAGCATTGTTTTGTTCCAGACATAGAAAGACGCATGGAGAGGATCCCAGGTCCCGTTAGCTAGGTGTTCCCTGCCAGCTTCTGGGAGACTATCGAGCAATACTCGTAGTTTCTCATCCAACGATCTTCGCAGCTGAGGCTTCAAGACTTGCTCCGCAGATCCCCACATGATGGCCGCAATGTAACCGTAGTTGTGACCGAGTTGAGACTGGATCTCTGGCGAAACAGCAGCGGGATCCCAACGGGGTCCCATCATCTCCTCAAACCTGGACATAATAGTTCCTTTGACCTTTTCATACAGCTTGCTTCCGTCATGTAGCTTGCTTGTAGTCGACCCAGCCTTTTCAAACATGTCAACCAGAAACCATGGATACCCTCCAAAGATCTCATCGGCGCCCTCTCCGCTGATAACGGCTTTGTATCCGGTTTCTTGCACAGTCCGTGATAGACAGTATTTGCCAACGGTTCCCAGATCAATTGCATGTCGCTCGTTGTGCCAGGTCGTCTCCTCAAAGTTATCAGCCAACATGGACTCGTCCATCTTGCAACGAGTAAGGTTGAACCCCAAATGATCTGCCGTTCGTTGGGCGACTTCGGACTCGTCAAACCCTTCCTGGCCCTCAAAGGAGATGCAAAAGCATTCGATGTTGGACTTCTTCTGGATGCTTCCTTCAGCTATGGTTTGCTGCGTCTGTAAACGAGAAGCAATGCCAGCCACGGCAGATGAATCCAGGCCTCCAGATAGATAAATTCCAACCGGCACATCAGCATCTAACCGGAGACTTACCGACTCGATCAGCTCTTCCCGTACTTTGGAAAGGCACTGTTCGACGTCTAATTCTCCCAGCGGATTCTGAATAGAAGAATCATCACCCTGTTCAGGTTTGTGACGGGGACGATATTGCATGTCCCAATACTGATAGTGGGCCATACCACCTGCGTCGATTGAGACAATGTGACCAGGACGTAGCTTGCATACACCTTTAAAAGTAGTCCTTTCGTTATCACGATCCATGGATCCAGTTGCAATGCTCTCAGTGTCCCACTCTGGCCTCCAACCCAGTGGAAGAAAGGCCTTGGCCTCCGAGGCAAATAGGAGTCGTTTTCCTTCAGGTCCCCGAGCACCCGCGTCCTCCACGACTGTCCAGAAGAGAGGTTTGACACCGTAGCGATCTCTGCCTGCAATGACTACCTCCTTGTCCTCATCGTAAAGGACGAAGGAAAATTCACCACGCAGATGATTGAGGAACGACGGAGCACCGAAGACCTTGTAGAGGGCAAGAACCAGCTCAGAGTCACTATGACCTTGAAATTGATAACTTACGCTATCAACACAAAGTTGTCGCAGTCGATCGTACTCATAGATTTCGCCATTGACGACAGCGTGGACGCGTTGATCGTCACTATGTAGTGGTTGACGACCCGAAGGAGTGAGATCGTTTAGAGACAATCGACAATGACCAAAGCCTATATGATTGTCAGCAAAAAGACCTGAAAAGAACCTCTTCCTAGTGAACTCACCAACAGTATTGCCTTGACTGATCCATGTTCCGTGAGAATCAGGACCACGGTGGCTGATGATGCTCAATCCCGCGAGAAGCTTCGACTCTAATCCTCGCCCTTCCTCATCGGAGGAGGAGGAGCACTGTTCATCATTCAAGACGTGGGTAGCTGTCTTTTGGTGGCTACCCTGGTCTCCGTTAACAGTTGGCAGGCCTTGCGCTGTTCCACTATGGCCGTTCACGAGTGACTTGGGCCCTCTATTGCATTCAGATGGGCCTTTGCCTTTCAGACAAACGAAGGATGAATCGTTGCTAAGCGCGATTGATGCAATAAATCCGCACATTTTCTTGCTGCAAGGATATTCAATAAGAAGACTATGTCCCTGGTTCCCTCCTCCGCTCGTCGTACCCTATTTAAACCATAGAGGAGCATTTGCCATGCCGCCATTAACACCGTGTTGTACTTCATCCTGCGGCGTGAGACGGTCCTGAACGTTCTAGCTCAGTCTCTGATAGCCAATGCTAGCACATGACCTAGTGAGCCCGCGGGATCCTGTGCTGAATCCCAGGAGATGCAACGTTTCCATATGAGTGCACATTGACAGATTGGGTAGTGTCGAAAAGCACGCAGTATTGCCGGTCCTATTAGAATACTAGGCTAAAACGGAGTCTGAGCTTTGTTAGGAAGTTCAAAATCCTTCTTGATCCTTTGACGGACACTTGTACGGATATAGACCTAGTCTGTTAGACCTAGATAGCTTTATACAGTGGATTTCAAAGGGATTCAAAGACCGCCGTCGTTATCTGATAGGAAGTAAAAGAACAAGAGTTAGTATTTCTTGCCTAAACTTTTTCCTATTTACTCGGGTAACGGTTGAAGACAACACAAGTTGAGCTTCGTCGTGAAGAGCCACAACTTGATGTTCACACGTCTTGGTCACTTGCCTACGTCAACTATGCTCTAGACTTGTTGAGACTATCTTTTATATGGAGTATGCACTTGGAGCAGTAAACCCAAAAAGGCATGTAACATGTTCAGATATGAGGCCAAAGGAATTCGCCTCTCGAAGGATTCGCTTTGCATAAAGGTCGGGCCGCGTGTCACCAGAGAAGCGGGCGCAACTATCGATAGAATGCAAACTATACCAATAAGAATTCCTTGAGGAAGTTGGATCAGCTTCCTGGTAAATCCTCCCAAAAAGGTAGAATGGGTATCGAGGAGATGTCCAATTTACCAAAGATACGGATTACTGATGATAAAAGACTCAACTTTTCATAACACTGCATTTCGATTTGTTATAGTTAACGTCAAAAAATGTGATTCTTGATATAATCTCTTGCTTGATCCAACGTGGTCTATGTTATTAAATACTCAAAATAGTGTAATATCGAACGTGAATATCGACCTATGGATTTCCATTCTCGCCTACTGTCCCAAGTAGTCACTGCTTTAGCCTTAGCCGACCTTGAGCAAGGCCACTCACATAACTTCGAATGTTTCTAGTGGATTTCTAAATAGTATTGATTTAATTTATTAAAAACGAAAGCCCCTTGGTAACCACACTGACGTTATTCTCCCTTCCCTTCCTCACCCGGAGAATATCCCCTCAAGTTCTTGTTAGTCTCTAGTTTAGACCCATTGCTTCAAAAGATAACTACACTGACCTGACTATAACTGGAAATAACCGCACCATATAATAGAACCATCCGAATTCCACGACAGCATACCCTCATGGTCCAAATACTATGTACTAGTGAACCTCCCAATCATATCGTTACTCCCCAGAACGGGCCCATCGTCTCTGTCGAGAAGGCAACTAGACTTCACCACCTCTGCCGGGTGATTAGATATTCCCACCGTCAGGTGTGATCATGTTTGAACCATTAGCTGGGATCTGCTCGTCATGCCATCGCTGTGATCGTCGCAAAGTTCTCACCTTTTGGGGGTTGAAAAACCAATCTTTAACATGAGCCTGTTTCGTGGGTTCTTCCTCGAGGAATGTTTTTGATGGGAAATTTGGTCTTTCGGTGCTTTCTTGGGGGTACAAGCGACTGTCGTCAAAGAATACCCAAGCACGCTGCTGACCGATCTTGTATCTGAGTTTCTCGTCAGGGTGCAAAGAGAGCTGCTTGTACATGGATGATTCGCAACCATTTTTGTATTTTGGTTCAGATGTGAGCAAGAGCATAAAATTTATGGCCCATGGGTAAGACAGAAACGGTTCATCATAAAGCCAGACACGTTTTAATCGCACCGTGAGCTCTTCTAATTCGTCTGGTTTGGAAAAATCATAGCGAAGGAAATCGACGAGATGATCAAGTCCACGGGTTGAGAAACTGGCCGCAATGTCAGAGCGAGGGATGTTATCCAGGTCAGGTGCAAAGGCGTTGGCCTCAAAATAAAAGGTATCGGGAAATAGTAGCCCAGTTTCAAGTGAAGCCCCCGTCGAAGTGCTTGGAAGCCAAGCGTCGTTGCATTGGGCAAAGATTGCACCGTATAGAGAACAGAAGTAGTTATGGACACACGCGACACCTTCATATTCCGCATTGCTGACTTTTCGATGCCGTAGCTTGCCGGGAACATGCCAGAGATCGCTGGTCTTGCATAATAGCTCGTACACCAGAAATGCTTTGACAAACCTTTTTCGCTCTAAGGATGTGAGATTTGCGGAATTGAATCGTGCTGTAACTTTGACGCCTTTGAACAAAAGGTGTCCTTCAGTTAATGGCCCCTTGATCTGCGGCAGACAAAGATATTCCCGTGGGGGAAAGGAAGCGGTGGCTTTGGTGATGTAGTCCTCGACAAAAAGAAGAATTTGGTTATGTAATTTGTTCAGTTGACTCAGCAGGTGTTCGTTTTTATCCTTGAGAGGATCAGGCAGCTGAGACTTCGACCAAGCCCGTATGTGTTTGCGCATAGGCTGCGAATGGCGCTTGCGTCGAGTTCTCTTACGAGAGCCTCGGGGACTGGGAAGTAGTATAATTGCCATCGCGTCTTGTATCATCTCGTCGTCAAACTCGGCCGCAATCACTTGTCGTGTGATATAGCCCTTGTGTGCGAGATACTGCTGAAGCATGATCGGGGAGGCTTGGATCATGTGTGATATCGACGCTTTAGAAACAGTAGATACGAGAACCCGAAGACGAATCTCCGGGGGTAACTTGTTGAAAGGATCTGTTACAGCGAGCGCCATCTTGTCCACGTTGATGAGAAAAGAGAGAGAGAGAAAAAAGGGGGACGATTGCTGGGGTCAACGAGGATATATATACCCAACTTCAGTCAGAAAGCCAGAGATGGTCTTGCCGAGTGAGTCATTTCTGGTGTCAAGGTTCGGTGGGAAGATAATCTTTGAGCCACAAGCAAGAATCTTGAACGGAAAGTTCATGGTAAATCATAGAAGAAACCGAGTTGTTGGTTAAAGTTAACAAGGCGAATGCTCAAGTGCAACCAATAAAACCTAGGGAGTAAGATCATGGACACACAATACCCGGCCAACCAAGAATACTAAGAGATGTATCAAACACTAATTTTGGCGTCAGTGGGGATTAAGAACAATAGCTCAGCTGGCCAGACGGACCTTTGTGGTCAGCTCCCGTAATGTCGAAAGATCAACTGATTGCGTGCGCTGAGATGATCAAGTTGGCCAAGGCCACAAGCACCTTATCCCCAAGGCCAGGCCTGCCTGTTGCTACAATTATCAGCTGTCAGTATCTCCGAACTAGGGCAGGTTTTGCGACTCCATACACGCGTTTGCCGATACTCGCACGAAAGATTCTGGTCTGATCGATGGTGTACTTGAAATTGCGATGCTCAGCACGATCTGTCTGGAAAACCAAAGCTGACTTGAGCCTCATGTCATGAACTGCGTAACAAGCGGCTCCAATGTGTCTAGGGCTTCTTGATAGGTTTAATCAGCAGCTTCTATGGGCATAGATAGAAGCCGGCTCCTCGGAAGTAGGAGCGCGTACAATTATAGTCTAGTTAGCATCCCCAATAACCCTATTAGCTTATATATGCGACTCACGTACCTGGTAATAACCGATATAGGTAGCGTATCAGCGCTCCCATACATAGTTGAGTTCTTCTTAGCCTCCTTGTTTGATGAAGGAGTTGATCGTCGACACTGCGTAGAAGTGCGAACTCATCGTCGACGTTTTTGACTTGGTCGTTGCCATCCATCTAGGTGTTGAAGGGAGCCGTCCATCAGCGGGCCTCGAGACCTCCAATTAACACTAGATACGACCTAGTCAAAAAGGTTTTGTACGTTTTCCTTCGCAGTAGAGTACGAGTGATCTTTTCCTCGGGTTCCTTGCGTTTTCCTTCGCTTACTTGATCGGATCGTAGTGATAAACCGAGTTGCTGAAAAGGGAGCCGTCTATCGGCGGGCCTCGAGACCTTTGAAGAACAAGATCATAACTTGATTGGATCAAGGGTTCCTTACGTTTTCCTTCGTATAAGCAATGATACAACACCCACTTGTGTCCTAGTGGGTGAGGCGGCGACAGCCTATCTCCAACACCACCAGTCTGGTCGAGCCGCGAGAGGCTCCTGGATCGTCATATCATCAGATCCATGGAGGTATAGCCTCCTAAAGAGAAGGGGACCACAGCTCAGCTACCTTTACCTAATCGGTGGCCGCACGACCTGCCTGCCGGGCGTATTCCTCATGCAGCCTTCGCTGCACAAGGGTACTGTACCCCCACTTCCACTTTTTGAGAAGGCGATGGTGTTTCTCTCCTTGCCTGTGGTGAAATAAGCTGCCAAGTCCAATCGAAATAGTTCAAGTTTGAATCACTCACTCAATAGCATAAACGGCCGTCTCTTCAGCAAGACTAGCCAGCCTTTCGCGTTCCAGCAATGGGACCCCCCCATTTGCCAGGAAGCGCAGCAACCAGTCCCGGTGACCCGCCGAGTTCCAAATAGGGTCGGGGGGAGCCTGACGGACTAATGTCCTGACCCTTCTCCGGTATTGTCCTGCCAGGTCATTCTGCCATCTTTGCATCAACTTGTGTTGACGCCGAGCGGCCGCGAACCTGCGTCTTCCAGCACGCCTCATCCTATTATGCCGAAAATTGTATAAGGCCGGTGTCATGGAATCCCATAGGGTATCAACCCTGAGAGCCTCGGCTCGGTTGAGGATCGCACGTCGGAGAGGGACGGGGTGCGCGGGTGCGTAGCTGGGGACTGGTAGCCCCATGGCAGTCAGGTGGGATTCGTCGGCAGAGCTCATGGTGGCGATGTCGATAGGCTACCGATGAAGTTATAATTATAATTATCGAATAAGTAATTTGATAGTAGAATGCCAGGAAACGAAACTGTGAATTCTAATCAAGATGGTGATGATGGTGATGATGGTGATGACGCTAAAGAAAACAGCATTCTGTGTTGGGATTGCAATGGCCTCATATTGTACCTGCCCATGTAGGTAAGCTGCCTGTATGGAAAGAAGGTCCGAATGTTACTTATTGTGCAAGAGCACCCTCTTCCCAATGTCCTTACGCAAATCTTTCTCTAGTCTGTGATATTTTAGTCGCCTCACAGACGATAGTATATCTTCCTTTATGACTATTGACGTCCTAAAGCCTCATAGATTCACCAGATCTTACTGCTGACACATTAATTACTTATGAATGTCTGGATTCAAAATACTACATACATTTACAGAGGCTTGCTGAGCTTCCATTAGCCTCCAAGTAGCTACTATAAAATATAGAATTTCTTAGTCTTAACTAACCTCTATAACTTTGTCCAGAGGCCTGAATTCTAACAGTGATGGTTAGGTAGGTTGCCAGGACTAAAGCCGAGCGCTTCCTGAGCTATGCTGGAGGCAAGCCTGAACTCCTATTCATAAAGCGGCTGTTAGTTTCACGTCGATATTATCCTTCCAAAACAGGTACCCTCAGCTTTCTCGTGGGCATACGGAACACTAGGCGTTTTCCAGTGCGGTGACATATCAGAATCGCTTAGTTTCACGACAGGCTTGAGGATACTGAGTGTCTTTCCATCGAACGTGCTGGTCTCGAAACTTTGGTATAGCCCACTACCCTCCTCCAAAGCGCTGCCGAGAACTCTCTTCCAGCCATCCCATACTGTGAGCAGAAGATCGAGGACATGGTGAGATCCTCTCATCTCAGCCCACTGGAATCTTTTGGCGCACTCGGCGACTGTTTCTGGTGAGTAGAGGCCGACATCAGATCTCAAAGCGAATGCATTCACCGCGACAAGTGATGCATGCACGGCGTAGCTGCCTCCCTTTGTAGCACGATCTCGAAGCGCAAGAAGCGTGCCCACCGCACCAAGAGCTCCAGTCGTCATGTCACTGATTGGAAGTGACGGGAGCACAGCTTCGTTGTTGGGCAAGTTAAGCGAGCGCCCAGTGACATACGCAGAGCCAGCAGCAGCATCTGCAATCTGTTGCCAACCGGGACGCTCGGCGTAGTAGCCATCAGGACCATAGCAGTTCTCCGATACGTGAACAATGCCACGTCGGCGCTCACCGGCAAGCTTGAGGATGTCGTTTAAGCCAAGTCCATACTTGGGCATCTTGTTCAAACGGAAACCCTGAATAAAGACATCTGCTTCAGCGACAAGAGACTTGATGATGGCAGTATCTTCAGGCTTTCTCAAGTCGATAGCAATAGTGCGCTTTCCGGCATTGAGCGTCAGCTGCATGATATTAATGTCGGGAAGATGTGGTGGGTTGACTCGGATAACATCAGCGCCAAAGCTGGACAGTATGGTTCCAATCTGAGGACCAGCAATGACACGGGTCATCTCGACAACTTTGATTCCAGCCAACGGACGCTGATCGGCCGGGTCAATAGGAGGGAAAGCGATGGGAGGTGTAGGAATAGTATGAGGTTGCGCCGTGACGTTTATCAAAGGATGGGCAGCAAGTGACTTACCCATCTCGCTTTCGTTCCACTGTTTGGGAGTGAAACATATACTACCGCAGTTGCCGTTGGTTAAGTTTGTAAACTCTAGCTTTTCAGGTGAGAGCTTCTTTGTGAACTTGGCAATATGTGCAGCAGCCTCGTCGTTGGAGGTAATTGGCTCGGATGGATTCACTCGGATGGACTTGAGCACCGGCTCTGCGTCCATTGAGCCGTGCAATGAGTACCACACCTCTGGATCTGAGGTAGGGTAAAGACCAGTCGTGCGGTATTTGAGAGGCGTATCAACCCAACCTTTCTCCCAGTCGGGGAGCAGCTTTTTGAGCTCGCCTGACTTGGCCAATGTCAAGACATCTTTGCCGTCCACGTATGCAGTAGCTACGTTGCCAAGCCAGAAGGCGGCATACGTCGTATTGACGATGATTTGACGATCTTTATTCTCAGCACCTCGAAGAGTGAGGATCTCATCGGCTATCACACCAGACATGGCGTGTAGAGCAGCCGCCACAGATACTGCCTTGATAGGACCGGAGATGACTGGGAAGGGTTCACCTTCAAACTTGACTTTGGATAGCAATTTTTCATCTTGTGTGAAGCCTGGGGTTTGCGAGGCGATCAGTCTGAAGATACGTTCCGTATCTTGAGGTACTGGAACAAATTCCTGGTCTGTGTAGGTGCCAGGACCATAGATGTCCGGGATCCTAGGTTCTTGGGACATATCGGGATGAGGAGAGCGGGTGTTGGAAAGAAATTTGTCAAGAGTCGTTCAGCTCGGCCAAGTAGACTTGTGGAGATACTGATGGTAAATAAGGGCAAATGAGTTTAAAGAGGCGATCACAGTTCAACTTGTAATTCGATGAGGCTTCTTTACGATAGAATCGCGAAAGTGAAGTCAAAGTAGGAAAGAGTATTTATGGAAATAGAGAAAAGCCTCGAGGCGTATTTTAAACAAGGATTCCATGATTCCTTCTCCACGATAGCTGCGCGTTTCTGACGGCTTACATCAACTTTGATCGGACAGATCCGAAGACTAATATCGGCAACCTCGGAGAGACTGGACACGATACTCGGAAAGCGGAGCGGTTCCTATTGAACCGACTACGGAGCAGAGCTTGACAGCACGCATAGACAGACTTGCTGTGACTAGATCCATAATGACGCTGTTGTATGTAGATCAAAAGAAAACGTCAGCGTGGAGAAGACAGTCTCCAGAGCGGACCATTTCCGCATGAAATTTCTTCTAGAGAAATTCTAGAAAACGAAAAGAAGCCAAGAAGAATGCTCCCATGGAACATCCGGACCCCCTGTAGCTTCACAAAGATCTTGAATTGATCATCTTGTCCGCTTCTTGTTGGAGCCACTTCACGTTACTTGGACATGACGTCGTGAAATCAACTGCCGAGGGCCAGCAATTGTGTCAATGGAAATGGAGCGGGTTCAGCAAGAGACCCTTGCAGTGTTGTTAATCGATTGAATGTTATTTCCGGACTGTCATCTCTGTATATGTAGGTAGATGAGCATCACGGCGTGACAAAGATTACCAACTTGACCTCACAAGCTTTGCACTCACTCATATCTAATAGTCTGACCGTCTCACTCTTTGCCCATTCATCATGTCGTCAATCCGCACCGTCGGTATCGTTGGGTGCGGCGCAATTGGAGCCTCGTGGGCTGCTCTCTTTGTCGCCCAAGGTCTCAAAGTCAAGGTCTTTGACATCAACCCAGCAGCTGAAATCTACTTGAGAAATTTCATTCGAGACGCTCTTCCAGTTCTATCATCCATCGGTCTGGTCAACAACGCAGATGCCAAGCCTGAAGATGTTGTTTTTACTACACAACTACCGCAGGCGCTACAAGATGCCGACTTCGTCCAGGAAAATGGCCCTGAGCGGATAGATTTCAAGCGCAGACTCTTCCAAGAAATGGGACATCTCCTTCAGCCCGATGTAATCATCGCCACGAGCTCGAGTGGTCTCACCTGTTCGTCGATCCAGGAGGGCATGGATGCTGGCGCAGGACCTCAACGCTGTGTTGTAGGGCATCCGTTCAATCCTCCACATCTGATCCCCCTGGTCGAAGTTGTCGGTGGCACACAAACAGACCCTACTGTTACTCATCGCACCGTGGAGTTCTACCACAGTCTAGGAAAGCAGCCCATTCGCCTCAAAAAGGAAGTGCCTGGCCATGTTGCAAACCGCGTCCAGGCTGCTGTGATGCGAGAGGTCTTTCACATATTGCAACAAGATGTCTGCGACGTCCAGGACATTGACGATGCAATCTCACACGGACCTGGTCTCAGATGGGGCGTCATGGGCCCAAACATGTTGTTTCATCTTGGTGGCGGCGGAGGGGGTATCGAGCACTTTGCAGATCATCTATTGGGCCCACTGCAGACATGGTATGCCCCCGAGAACCCTGTTGTGGACGAGTCATTGAAGCAAAGATGGATTGATGGCATGCGGAGTTCCATCAGTGGCCGACAATACGTTGAGCTGGCGAAGCAGAGGGACGAAGAGCTTGTAAGGCTGTTGAATATTAGGAAAGACTGGGATGCTTTTGCGCAAGATGAAAAGGGGGAAAACTTTGCGTAGCAGTATCGATACCAACCACATTTGTATTAATACGCCTTAAGCTATAGTAAATTATCCATAGTTGACAGATGCTAGAAGACGTTGATTCTGATCTAATGTGAATATGCATCTTTGGGAATATGAAGCATAGATGGTGGAAAAGAAACAGGACTTTTTCTAGTACGGGTGAAAGACTTGCTTCTCAGCCAGCCAGCCAGTCAGTCAGTCAGTACGCGCTCATTCTGTTTCAGTCCAACTCACTACATCAACTCCGCTACCCTAAGATAAAATCAAGATTTTCATCCAAAGATGCGAGGGAGCCGTGCGTAGTGATAATTCCGCGGCGGATCCGCTTCGGCGTCGCCATCTCCACTCCTCCGGGGCCGTGTCCACTTTAACGGCAGACCCGGGAATCCAAGGCTCTTCTTGCTCGGAGAACAGCAGCAGGTCTGTTGATCTGACAGAAAGAATTTGCGTGCATTCTCGGTACTTGATCCGTTACCCACTTAGTTCCCGAAATTTGTGCTATGATAAATAATCATCATCGGCCTTGAGCTGACTATCAAATACGGATGGCTTTCCTCAACGTCATTAGGCTTCAAGTTATAAGGATTAGCAAAACTTGTACCTTCAAGTTCATGACCAAGTTACTAAAATAGTAGCCATCATACATAATATACTCTTTTCCATGCCCCATTTAAAAACTGCACCTACCGAAATGGGCTCCCTTGACCAGCCTCGTCTTTATATCCTGGACACCAACTTATCAAACTTTCCTCACCCTAACGGCCGTATCCTGTCATGCCACACCGATGGAACAGAGTTGCGAACAATCTTTGACCAGGTGACAGCGATGCCGGACGGTATTACAATCGATCACAGTAACGGTTTTATGTACTGGACAAACATGGGGCCAACCTTCAAGTGTAATGACGGATCCATCCAACGTTCACGGCTGGACGGATCCGAAAGAACAACCATTGTCCGGACTGGGTGCACTGGCGTTCATACGCCCAAGCAGATCACGCTTGCCCCTCAAAGCCAAAAGCTGTACTGGTGTGACCGAGAAGGGATGAAGGTGATGCGGTGCAATCTTGATGGGTCTGGCGTCGAAGTCCTTGTTTCAACTGGCTCAACCACAAAAGACAGAAAGGATCCATGCAGATGGTCTGTCGGTATCACTGTAGATGAGACCAAACGATACTTTTACTGGTCACAGAAAGGCCCGTCAAAAGGAAATCAGGGACGCATCCTCAGAGCCAGAATGGACGACCCATCACAGGTCGAAGTCGTGTTTGACAAGTTACCCGAACCCATCGACTTGGAGATGGAAGAAGCATCACAGATGTTGTATTGGACAGACCGGGGGGATCCACCAACGGGCAACTCTTTGAACCGCCAATGTGTTGGGGGCTCTTGTACAGACGATAGGCCGCGGCGAGAAATCCTCGCTAGACGCCTTCACGAGACGATTGGACTCGCTTTAGACAAGCATGGTTCAGTAGCCTATGTCACAGACTTGGCGGGAGGCGTGTATGCCATTGATCTGGAGAAAAAGACAAAAGCAGTGCTGTTTCCAGAGCTGGGAGATATTACGGGTATAGCCTTAGCCTAGAAGAGCCCAGGGACGTATGTTTGCCCTTTGTCCGTGATTTGTGGTTTGTCTTCTAAATAATAGACAGTTGGGTCAAATTACCATGCGTTATATCATAGCTTATTGTTCGACTGTAGCCACACTCGGTAACAGGCGATGAGGCCAACAAGAGTCGCGATAGTCTGAATGGTCCCGGCGATCATCCATCCCCTGGATGAGCGCGTTTCTTGTCTCCAACCCTTCCAATCGCTAAGAATGACTCCCATGTTGATCATGTTGAAAAACTGCCAGACGATGATGAGGGCCAAGCGCATTTTGTCGGCTCTTGGTATGGCCCCGGGTGCGTTTTCCCGCATTCGAGCTGAGTCTTTCGACGATTCAGTAAGAGGCTATTCTGCAAGGTAGACGAGACTAGGGGGACGTACCGGGCTCACTATTGTCTGCTGGCATGACACGCTTTCTGATTTCATCGCTGTCAGCCATTTCGGAATGTCTTGATCTTGGGGCGTGATGAGCTCAAACTAGACAAGCACTGATTGATGCAACGAGTACCGATGTCAAAAATGGCGCAGCCAAGGTGGTCTTATCAACCAACGGCACTATTTTCCTCTGTGCAGGGCTGTGTGTGTCGTAGTGCTGGGTTGGGTTGCACGGCACTGCCTCTGCTGTTGGTCGGCATCTTTTTCGCATTGCATATCACGCATAGCCCTCAAATACTACATGGTCAACAAGTCAACTACCCACTGTTCTTGGCAAGGCATTTCGTTATTGGGCAAGGCTATGCCCTGTATAGCATTATTTTTAGGCCTTTTGTATATATCCGTCGATCATGGTCCGAGTTTGAAGCTTCATGTTGGTAAGACACAAGATCCTTTTGGGGGCCGTCTGGTTTCAAGCAGCGAGGCCCATGCAACCCCAGACCCTCTCTTTGCCTAGCCAGGTACCGTTCAGTTTAACGCACGCGGCGAGATACTTGGAGCTATCCATACCTGGCTTTTACTGTTCCGGTCCGTCCGGAGATATCAAGCTGTTAAGGGTCCATAGCCTTATCCTTGCTTGTCATAGTGGCTGAAGCCGTCCGCATCCCCGACTTGTGCATCAGGCCAGGTCAGATCATATCATATCATCTGCCCAACTGCCGTTGAGTCCAGATACCTCGGGGAAAAGAAGTTGCAGCCTTCTTCCATGCCAAGGGCGGCTGCAAAATCAGTTTATTTCTGTTTTCTGCTGTCACGTTAACGCATGTTGACTGAGACAGCGCGAGAAGGATTGCTACATGTTGCTTGAGGCTGTGCGTTCTTGCATAGCGTATCATCGAATGCATCCTCGCTGCCTTGACTCGACATGGAACTGTATACTCGACCAACAGTGAGTTAAATCAAAGAATGGATGATTGTAGGTCGTGTGGTTGTAGCCTCGAAAGCTATAAAGCCCATCATCTCGACGCTCATGTCAGTCTTTCAAAACATCAAACACTTCTACAGTACATTCAGTGAAGAATAATTAAACACAGGCTCTTCTTTCACCAACAACCATGTACAAGACATCTTCCCACCTTGAGAATGGCCACTCTGCGGCCGAGCTGCACCAGCTTCGGCGCTGGCTTCGGATCGGCTATGGGAGCCTGGCTCTTCTTTTCACTTGGAATCTTCTTCTGAGTGCTGGCATCCTTATGCCTCTGCGCAGTACCACGCTCCCGGCTATGCCTCAGGTGCCTGTTATGGCAGACTACAGTCCCTCTATAGAGGTGGTTGATTCACATCTCAACTCTGAATCAAACAATGAGATTTCAAGCCTTGGTAAGCCACAGACACTGCCGACATACCATAAGCTAACCACAGCGTACAGAGTCCAGGAGCGAAAAGAACATTTCAGACATCGTGGACCTGCAAGTCGACCAGGATGGACCTGTGGATGGCCGCTACTCCAGACACACAACACTGCTCTTGAAGACTATCGCCGTCACGAATGTTGGTTTCGGCCTCTGGGGTGTCGTTGACGACTGTCGCGACTACTCGGAGGGAGAAGGTGCCAAGTCAGGCATCAAATGTGTCTACGGAGCTATCAGCAGTGCGGTTGCTGTTGCTGTTGGGGTTCACGGTGTTATCCTCATCGGTGGTAGGATTTACGATACTGGCGTTGTGCTCTTCAACACCGTCAAGCGCGATGTAGAGGACGCCCTATCTGACACCTTCAAGACAAAGGTCCGTCATATCGCCGACTGGGATGGATCAATGCCCTATGGCATGGAGAAGCGCGAAGTCGTTGAGCCTGTTCCCGTCTTCGGAATGACCATGGACGGAAGAGATATGCATTTCTCTGTCCTACCAGGCGAGGGCAACAGCACTCGCTTCCGCATCGGCAACGGGCCAGGACCAGACACAGAGAACAACCGTCGATTGCGCGCTCGCAACTTGAAATACAACAACCAGATCTTCGAATCAGGTGGCCTGGACTTTGTCGTGGAAAGTGACGAAACCGGCTTGAACCACGACGATCTCCAGCTTAACCCTTCATCTCAGGAGGACTTTGACTGGATCTACAAGCAGGTTGAGTGCTACCTGGCTCCGAAGATGCTGGGCTCAGTATTGGCTGAGGACCCAATGGAGATGATGAAGAACATGAACGCTATCGGTGGCATCTTCTTCCAGGTTCTGAATGACAAGCAGACTATGACTATGGCGTATGGTAAGATTGCGCCCTTCAGCAGCAATCATGAGTCGATGATTTACGAGATGGGTGGTGTTCGTGAGGGCGGAGAATCGAATCCAGCTTGCAACAACTTGTGAGACAAGTCTAGACTCGTTTGAAGTAGCTTTAAATAAACAGAGTATATTAGCTCACAATATAATTCATACCAGTTGAGCGAGTTCTACTTTATTTATCGCTTGTCTAGAAACGTGATATTCGGGGCAACAGAATCCCACACAAATAATCCTTTAGTCGATATCACGCCACTTTTCTCATGTTTTACATCGTAAACAGGGAGTCCCATACCATAGATAGGTTCCAATGACTAGTTTCATTCAATCCGTACTTAAACAATGTCAATACGCACTGAGACAGACCCTTTGTCTGTTTGTACCACAATCTGATCATAATCGTAGGTTATGTTCTCGATAGTCGTCTTGTACAGACGTGCCCTCGAAATTACTCAAAGGGCCATCGGAGCAGCCATGATATAGAGTTCGCAGTAAGCGAGACATGGGGAGAAACTATCATAGCAACAGGACATGAGGGTGAAGTTGGAGCGACTTGCTTCTCTCCAATACATGCACTGCTGCCCTGACCATTTCTGCAACTTGTAGTTCGGCTTACCATCTTCTAACTAACGCTCGGGGATGAACTCGTCAAGGTTGGGGAAAACCTCTTTGTTCCAGGGGTTGATGATAGAAATTTGCCGATTAGAGCTCCTCTAGGGATAATCCGCTCGACACTGCCATCCTTGCTTTTGTAGATCAAATCTTCTTCCCGGGCAATCCGAGCTAAACGGCAGGACACGCCAGGCATCATACGCAGAGACTCATGGATGACTGCCCACAGGTAGGACCTTTGCTCGAGATCTATCCATCCTAAATCTTGCGGGTTGAGGCCGTCGAGATCCGCCATCAACCGCTTGTAAGTTAAAGGCTGAGCAAGGAGATAGTATGTGATAGCGGTAAGGGCAGCCTATTGATATGCTGTGCAAGAGGATGTTGGAATACACGGGATACAACTTTCACTTACAACCAGTGTTTTAGTACTAGCAAGAAGAAAGTTGACTGAAAGTCTGTACATAGACTTTTCTGATTCTGGCAATGATTTTGACTCAACCACATTGACAAACACCCTTGCACCTTGGGAGTCTTTCAGAGCAGCCTCGATATAGCCAGGAATAGTAACAGGAATAGTAACGTTTATCTGCTATATAACACTGTAGCTACCGTGCATTTCTTCGGCCTAGCTAAACAAGCGACCAGCCCTGACAATCCAGCTTATATAGCCCAATATGTCACCTAGCAAACACACTGCCTGGACCAAGAATATAATAAGGTGAGCTGGTATCCAGGATGCGGTTAGGCTGACGGCAGTAAGATACAAGCACATGGTGCGCTACTTTACAGGTAATGAACCCACGATAGATGACAGAGTAGACGGGCATGACTATTTGTTAAATCGTAGAGGCCATATTCACAACAAGAAACTTGGAAAGATTAATAATCCAGTTGAGACTACACCTTCTTGAGCCTACCCATATTACTTGGTTTCAAGTCAAGTACGCGACAAGAGCGAAAGTCCCTGCTGTAGTACAGGCCTACGATTATAACTACAAGAGACATATTTCTATCGCATAGACAAGCACCATCTAAATATCACAGCGTATAGGAGATTCGAGAAAACGCAAGTTCAATTCAAGGAATGACGAAACCCAAGTCAACATCACACATGTACTAATCAACCCATTCGACAAAGACAGTCTGTCCACCAATGATGCCACCTACATACCAACGGGAAAAGCCTTGGGAAACATGCTAATCAGCTTGAAATAGTCCGAGGTTGCCACCATGCGAAGGTATATGTCCTTCATGGAGTGGTTCTTCCACGTCTCCCCGTTCTGCCACACGAACCCCATTGGCGTCCCGACCTGCGCATAGACAGTCGGGCCATCCTGCTGGAAGATGTCGCAGAAGGCCGGGACAAAGTCACACATGTTGACGATGCGGACCGAGTTCGTCGACGTAGCCTCGTATGCCTTCTTGAAGTCAGTATCACCCACCACCAGCCCGCCAAAGGTCAAGGGCAGGATCTCGCTGGTCGTGAGCATCTTTGCGGCAAGGATGTCTAGGATCGCGAGGTTGAGCGCCGCCCCGCCTAGGGAATGGGCACCGGCAAACCAGGGCGTCAATGAGGGCGAGCTATTGATCACGTTCTTGACCGCGTTGGCGGTGGACTTGCTGAGAGGCGTCCCCAGGCCGAACTTCCACGCGTCCTTGTAGAAGGAGAACAGCGTGCTCTGGACCTTGCCGTACTTCTCCTGGGTGCTCTGCGTGGTCGGCAGCATGCAGGCCTCATTAGAGCCCCAGCCAGTAATGTCAACCAGCGCCTCCCTCCTGGTGGCAGTGCCGCGGTAGATGAGCAAGTTGACTGGACCCGAGCCAGGAACGTCAAGAGTGGCTGCGAACCCGAACAGGACGTAGAACCAGGAGTTCGCGTCGGCGGCATCCGTCCCGCCGCCGGCATTCAGGCAGATTTCAGCGAGGCTCCTCTCTGCGCTAGAAACGTCGTCCAAAGAGGAGCCGAGGGGAAACTCGGGCACGAAGATGGGGTTGATGTTGGTGAGGGCAGGGTTGAGCTTGCGTATGATCTTTGCAGCGTCTTCCTCCATCTTCAGGAGGTCCTCCTTGGGCACCTCGGGAGACTCCCGGTCTGCTATTGGGTACAGCATGGAAGATGCCATGCTTTTGTGCGCGTCGTACGCGACCATGATGTTCTGCGCGATAAGGACATAGGTTTCCTGCTTTGGAGGCGCAGGCAATAATCCGTTACCAGGGCGCGACATCTTTGGCTGATGGAATGAAGAGATGTACTGAGCGTAAAGGGAGATTTAATCAAACAAGTGTTCAGAGATGGTTGTGTGTGTTCTGGTTCTCTCTCTGTCTAATTTCGAGGAGAAGTTGAGCGGCTTTATACTCCTCGCCCGGCTCAGCTCAGCTCTCTTTGTGCTCTGCTCTGTTCCTTTTTGGTCCGCTCAGCTCCCTCACAACACGCCATCAAGCCGAATATCATATACAGTACAAGAGAATAGAGCGGCGAGAGCGACTTCAGCCATTCAGTTCGTCGCTGTTCACCCAATAGAGTGTCTATCGACGACCATCGGCGCGGCCCTGCCTGTGTATATGCGCTGACAGTCAGACAATTCTAATAAACTAGGTAACCCAAGCCTCCATGAGGCTTGCTGATCAGATGCAAGGTGACTCGGCTCCCCTCCCCGCTCAAGTATCGCTGCATCTATTGGTTCGATCCGATGACAGCTGAGCATTCGCATGCCTCTAACCCAATAGAAACATGTTTGCCGCCACTGTAGAGTATCTGATATGTGATATATGTGATTTCCAAACGCAGGTATCCTTTCAAACAGCCATAACTAGCTTATTGTCATCACTGCTACCTAACTAGAGACTGCATTGGTCAACCAAGCACACAGAAGAGAGTTTGCAAGGTGACAGCTACGTTCGGGTTGCTGAATTCACCCGGTTCTTCTTGAATCCGGTTTTCCACTCACATCCTGACTTTCCCAGCGAATAGAACTATCTCTTTAGGAAATCTACA
>JABFAK010000448.1:0-57444 GCA_013266265.1 Fusarium sp. NRRL 66182
AACCTTTCTCTTCTGAATGAGGCCCTTTCAGTGCTGCCTTTTTCAAGCGTGGCGTGTCACCTTTCCATGCCTCTGCAAGTGAGGCGGACATGTATGCAGGCCTCACCAATGCCATGTCACACACGCGAAGCCAAGCCGTCGCCTGTCTGGCCTCGAAATTCGGTTGGCATAGGGCGAACGACTGCGTGGTATCTTTTGTTTCCATCTAATGGTCATCTATGTATCATGAATAGAACCAAAGCCAACACCAACAGCCAAATATCTATCACTAGATTGACTCACATCCAACCCAACACATAACATGTTAGATTTATTCCATTCTTTTCAAAGGGGCGCCTTTTGTCAAACCCCCCGTGTCTTTAATAATTACATGTAAAAACCTTTGAACCTGTACAGTACAACGCAGCGCACCCTCATGCCAATTGGCGCCTATAGCATATCCATCGTCCATCCCTTTGACTAAAAAGTGTGCCTCGCCCACAACTAGATACTACTCAAAGTTCCAATTCTCTAGACTCTATGACTTCCTCTCGCCGCCTATCCATTCTCATTCTTTCATATCGGTTCATTCCTTATGCAAATCTGAGGCTTCCTGTCGGTACCCGTTGCGACAGGCCATCCACCTCTCTCTTCAGCGCCTTGAGCACCCGCCTGACATCAGCAAGGTCCGCGCCTCCAGCATTATTACCATGCCCGGGCGGGGGCAGGGCAGCGTCACATCTCTTGAGGAGGTCTGCAACTGATGGGCCAATCGCTCCGCCCTTGCCAGCACCTCCACGTCGGCGCACCTCGGCAACCCAGTCGTTGATCACATAGACAATTAGCTCAATCATGCGGTTTCGCACGGATCCGCTAAAGCCATAGTCTTGGCTGTCAAAAACGCCCTCCAAAACTCGGACGATCATGTCGTGAGAAACACCCAAGGTAAGGAATAGTTGGACAGGCCAGCTGGGATCGGCGCCAATCGTGGCATCTTGCTGGTAAGCCACCGCGTAGCGGCAGAGTTCGGGTAGGAGGTCTTGAATAGGGAAAATGAAGCTGTCGAGGGAAGTACGGTGGGCGATGTTCTGAATCTTGCTAGTCACAGACTCGTAGGGTAGTGGGGGTGAGGGCATTCCTGGCTCCGAGTTCTGCAGGCGGGACATGACTTCATCATGTGTCTGCTGAATCAGGTTGCTCCATGTACCTGAAATCGTCATATGATTGCGGTAATCGGCAACGTGGTAGATGAGCAGGCAGAGGTCATAGTACCCAGCCTGATCGGCATAGTCGTTAAAAAGCTGCAAAATATCAGCAAGATTCAACTGAATACGGGAGTGCATAACGTACCTCTGACAGACCCTGGATCTTGCCCTTGAGAGCATCCTCAATTTCCTGGCTTCTCTCAGGATCAATACGGTCGTCAGCCTTCAAGCGCTCCAGCAGGTCATCCTGGATGTGCGCAATCTCCAGTAGCTCAGTAACACTATGGTTGAGCAACTGCTGCTGTTGTCGGCTCACGCCAGTGGTTGAAACATTGGCATTCGCCTTGGCCAGACTGAGCAACCTGATTCGGTCCTTGATGCTGATGGGGAAATCGGAGTTGGCCAGTTCAGCCTGTACCTCAGCTGCGTCAAAAAACCGACTGCGGTTGGTGTAGAACCGGCAGAGCAAGTCAGCATGCTCAACATTTGTACCAGCAAGCCGTTGGAGAAAGGTAATAACATGAGGCGAATCAATAGCCAGGATACGATCTGTCCAACCTTGTTGAATATACCACTCGTAGAGGTCAAAGTGGAACACCTCGTCATCCGACCCATTCACCACCTCGTAGGCCTCAAGCCTCTTGGTAGCGATCAAAGTCAGCCTGCCGTCGATCATCTCGGGCTCGCTGCTCGATGCTGCATCCAGGTGTCGCAGAACATCATGGATCATATCATAGCAACGCTTGCGCTCGTTGAAAGCATTGGATCGAGGGTCGCCTGATGGTTTTCCATCGTTGACCCAGGAGAGAGCTGTGTTGCCTCTGTCCTTCTCACGGGCGACGACAAGGCACAGCTGGATTGCCCCAGCATAATACTTGAGGTCGATGTATTGTTCAACGGCGCTCTGGAGATTGGCAAAAGTAAGGCTACCTGCCACTTTCTCGAAGAGCCTTAGACTTTCGTGAAGAAGGCTTCGGGACTGGTTTGTTTGAAGGGGTTGGTCGGAAGCCCGCTTCAGCTGCTCCTGGGCCTTGAAGGTAACAACATCATCTGGGCTACAGAAGCTGCCACATCGTCTTCGCAGGGCGTCGGCAACGGTTTCGACGTTGGAGCCGCTCTCGATATTGCGGTTGACAATCGCCTTGACAAGCAACTTAGCAAGGTCCTTGCCATCAGTTTGAGAGAACAGTCTTTCGTATGTGAGTTCCTTGAGTTGCTGACGGGCTGTTTCGTCAAGACGAGTATAGATGTCGGCAACTCGCTCGTCGAAAAGCATGAGCACGAACGAAATACCCTCAGAGATGCTCTCCATGAGCTTTTGAAGAGCGTGAAGAGCCTGGTGCTCGGCCTGGAGCGCAACCTCTTCCTGACGACTAGACACATGCTGAAGATCAGACGGGCCGGACAAGCCTTGAATGAGGCCCCGGTTAGAGTCGAGGAATCTTCTTAATCGCTCCAAGTTCTCCTGGACGGCATTCAATTTAGAGATCGGAATAGTAGAATCGATGGTAACACCACCGGTAGGGGAGACGCCGGGAGTAATAACTGCCGACTTCCAAAGCTGGCGAATCAGACGGGAAAGGTACAGAGCTAGGGCGTCATGCCGAGAAGAGAGATTAATGGAATCGGTCGTTAGGGATGTACTGTCGGTTTCAGAAATTGTAGGTTGTCCACCAAAATCGACAAACACGGATCGAGCTCGGTCTTCAGTTGCCTGGTCGATAGCACGCGCTGCGCCTGGTCGAGAGTCGCCTCCATGACCACAAGCGACAGCCAAAGCCGTAGTAACAGTCTCCACGCGGCCGTAATTGCCAATAAACCGGCGGCAGACCAGTTCTAGCCCTTCGTCGCCAACAGCACCTCGAATTGCAGATGCAAAGATGTCTACAAATCGCCTTCGTCGAATAACATGCACACCGGTGTTGGTGAGGACCGCGAACTCACTGGGTGCATCATCAAACTGCACAGCCAGCTCGTTTCCGAAGCCAAGAGGTTGTGGTGCTGCTGAGAATGGCTTTGTAATTAGTCCGACAGCTTCAGCTCGGCTGCCGATATCGATCCAACTGGCGCTTTCGTGGTACTTGAGAGGAGATGTTGGGAGAGTGTTCTTGAGACGGCCTGTCTCTGGTCCAGAAACAAAGAGGGAATCCTCGTTGGGATTAGACTCCTTGCTCACAAAATCCAAAAAGTATCCAGGTGGGAATCGCGCGCCTTGTCGGCTATATGTCAACACGGATGACTCGAGATCGGTAATCGTCTCGCCACCAGCATATGCAGATCTACGGGAGATTTGACTGGGAGGAAATTTGATGAACTGAACCTGCATGCTCTGGGGAGCCAGGTTCGTCGATGAGCCGTATAGATAAGATGCAGCACTTGTCGCACTGAAGAACAGGCGACATCCAGTATTCGTCAACGCCATCAAGTGCAGTTTCGCAGCCTCTTGCTTGGGGATGGGGCTAATTGCAACGATGCTTACTCGGTCGTTCAACAGCTTGGACTGGCTGATCATGTGAGCGATGTCGCGAAGACAGTGTACCTTCTCCTTCTCGATCACCTTGTTCAGTCGGTCGGGAGCTTCCATATAGTAGGTTCGAATGGTCGATCGGCTCGAGAGCGTGTACACGAGGTTCCGCGAGTCATCGATCACGATATCGACGAGATGTTCAGGGGTCTTGTGAGACCAGAACCCTCCCTGCAAGGTGACGACCGAGGACCAGCCAGGATTTGTGTGGTTAATCTTGCCGCAACGATTTGAGAACCATTTCTCCTCAGACTGATAGTAGAGTTCGTTGATATCAATATCGTTGCTTCCTCCAAAGAAAATTCGGCCATTGGCAGATCCAGTGATGACACGAACGTCGGCGCCGCGAAGAGGGAGGTTCATCTTTGTCTGGTAAAGGGATACAGACTTGGTGCCTGATGGGGTATCGGTGGCCGAGACGCCTAGCAATACTATTTCCGCAGACGTTGCGACAACCAAGATGTGTGTGATTGAGTTGACGAAAATACCTGGCTTTGGGGGTACGAGCGCGACGGCGTGGATAGTCGATGGTTGGTCCTCAAACCCGATCAGCTCAGGGTCAGGATGTGTGTAGTCCCATAGAAACAGTGAGTTGTCAATAACAACCCAAGCATGGTTAATCTCAGCGAAGAGACCCATCAGAGTCTGAAGCTCGCCAGCATTGTAGTGATCGAAGATTTGGTTCGGGATAGGATACATCTGCGTTTTGTGGAAAGGAGCCATTGGGGAATCGGTGGTTTCAAGGTCGTATTCTGACGAAGCGCCCTCTGTGTTCTTGTTAGCTCATTTCTTGAAATCGAGGCTATCAGGAACCTACGTCTGCAGTATGAGTCCAGATCAGGATATCGGCCATCAGCTTGAAGGAAGGTGTTGATGGCCTTGGCCGCCTTTACGACGGGGGGTACATTCTCGGATCGTAGAGGAGGCAGCGCGGCTGGGGCAATCAGGTTGTCGCTTGTAGGTGTCCTTGATGAAATAGGCGCCGAAACCGCGACACTTCGCGACGATGCTGCAGGCGCAGTGCTCTTATGAGTCGGGACGGCCTGGCTGCTTTCAGACGCAGGGAACAGCTGCCGGCGCACAGGATCGGAGCCCGACTGAAACCTCGAGGCAACAGCTGGCGTGTTCAAAAAGGCGCCTGGAACTGGTCGCACCGGAGTTGTTTGAGGAAACGACATTATGGGCAGCAATATCGAAGCCCTCAGCGGGCCTGCGTAGCTTCACCAGTGTCGTTGCTATACCGCTCGAGGTAGATCGCGGATCATCAAAGAGACAAACTCGAGCGCGCGAATGAAACTGCGATGAGGATCTCAATTCCTCGTTTTCGCGTTATGAGCTTCGTCGGGGATATTCGTTTCCGTCGCGTCGTCGTCGGGCTTTGAGATAAAGTCTACTGCGAGAGGTGCAAGTAATAAACAATTTGATGAGAGCTTGGGGAGGCTGGATATGGAGCACGGAATTTTCGCGACTAGGGCTTGGGCGCTAAGACCATTTGGGTGCAAGGCTGAGAGACCAGCAACAACGCGTCATGAAAGTAAAGATGCAAGATGCTTGCTTGCTTGGTGAATGTGCTGCCAACTCACCGATTTCAAGTTAATCAATCACAACTAATTATGTGAGTAGAAAAGAGTGAGATAAATGTATGACTTGTTGTGCTGTTGCTGACTTGATATCTTTGTTAGCCTACCCTCACTAGAAGCGAATTCGGAAACATAGAACTATCCAAGTAGCTTCGTCAACAGTGCAGCATTCCTTTAATGATGGAATCCGTGTTGGGAACATGACAAGAGGTTGCGAAATATGAAGGGCGTAAATAAACTCTTGATTACTTCTTTTTCCATTTTTGTGAGATCACATCCACGTTGTCATCAAAATTCTTCGTAGTAGAGTATGGAATAACCTGGTCACACAGAACCCTGATCTATAGCTTGTAGGCCAGCTGTTACGCTCATACCAAGATCCCCCAGTTCTCAAATTCCCTCTTTTACCCCCCACACCTGGCAAATAGTCATATTCGCCCGAGCAACCCTCATCTTTGTCACTTATCTCTTTCTTTACTGCTTCTTGGCTTCCCGGGCTTGCTTGCGAAGAGCCCTCCTTCGGATATCCTCGTGCATCTTCTTGTTATACCAGATGGTAATAGGGCCATTGGCGCCAGGGATATTCTCAACAAACCACAGCATGAACGAATGGCTCCACCAAGGAGTGTAAGTGTAGGGCGCAGTCTGGTAGCCGCCCAGGCCAACCTTGCCTAGTGTTGCCTTGACAAAGCTGCGAGCGTTGGGGACAAGAAGGCTGGGACGACGGATCTTGCTCATGGCCGTGGTAACAAGATGGCTCAGAACAAGGTAGACATCAACCTTGTCATCGGCAAGCTCTGCTGAAAGAGCATTGCTCCATTGCTGAAGGAAAGCCTTGCTACCAGAGTAAGTTGCCAGCAGAGGAGTGGGAGTCCAGCCACCGAAAGAGCCCATGGTGAGAATGAGGCCACGCTTTCGCTGCTTCAATATAGGAGCAACAACTTGGGTGATCCTGAGCGTGCCAATGCAGTTGATAGTAACAATGTTCTGAAGCTCGTCCTTTGAAGTCTCGAGGAAAGGAACGGGAATGCTGTGGCTCTGCCCGACGTTGTTGATAAGAATACCAATGTCGAGGCCCTCAATCAGCTGGCGCAGGCGCTCGTAATCGGCATCGTTGTTCTGTGAAAAATCCATATCGAGGGTCTTGATCTCCAGACCCTTTCCGGGATATTTTTGCTTAATCTCAGCCGCGAGGGCCTCCAGCTTGGACAGAGTTCGAGAAACGAGGACGAGGTTGAAGCCTTTGGCGGCGAGCTGGAGGGCGTATTCCTTGCCCAGGCCATCCGAGGCACCGGTCACAACGGCCCAGGTACCGGGCTTTCCATACTTACGAAGCTATAGAGAGGATTGTTAGTGATCGCATTATCCAATTGCAAGATGTAGAGTCACATACGTTAGTCCCTCCGAGGATGAAAGCGCCGAGGACAAGCTGGAGATAGCTCAAGATTTTGGAGCCCAGCACGAGGGCACCAATGCCAGCAAGACCCCACTGAAGAGGCTGCGGTACGTGTTGGAGGAATTCCAATATGGCAGCCATTTTTAAGCGTTAATAGAAGAGGCTGCTTGCGTAAGGAAGAAAATTAAAGAAAAGGGTTTTTTTTTGGAGGTGCCAGTCAATCTCAATCTCCAAGCCCGACCCCTCGGCTCTTGGCTCAGGAAACGACCTATTAATCGATTTTACCCCTGACGTTGTTGAGGTGGCCCAAGCTTCTTCCGTCTTAAGGCCATTAACAAGTCCCACCAAAAATCACCCGTTCTACACGGCATCCTACCATTTTATCTCTACAATCCATTTGTGCCGCGTCAATTGCAGTGGTTGTTCGAATCTCTCATTAGTGATCTGATCCTGCAGTATCATCTGGCTTCAGTCAATCGATATGGACTTTGTCAAATCCCTCCTCCCTGAAGCAAAGGGTGTTCTGCCCTACTACATGATCATCGTAAGCGCTCCCCATCTCTCTTGAGGATCTTGCCATAAATAAGCTAGCTACTGACCACTGCAGCTCTCAATCATTTCCATTGGCAACTCTCTTCAGACTTATACCACCCTACACTTCTCCCGACGAGTGTACAACGGCCGCTTCGTCCGAAACCCCAAACTCCCTTCCAAGACCGACAAGTTCGAGCCTGAGGACCAGATCAACAAACTAGTGCCTGCGCAAAACGATCCCAAGGCCACCGACCAGTTGACCCCTCTTGCTGGCAGACTCTTTGGTACCTGGACCCTTATCACCTGTGTGGTTCGATGCTATGCGGCGTACAACTTGCACATTGGCCCAGTTTACACCATCGCCTACTGGACCTACATTGTTGCTCTGGGACACTTTGCCAGCGAACTCTTCGTCTTCAAGACCATGACTTTTGGCCTCCCTCAATACTTTCCCTTCACTCTGGCGTCCATCTCGCTGATCTGGATGCCTTTGGTTCGCGACCACTACGTCACGTACAACTAGAGTACGGTGTGAGGAAATGGTTCGAAGATCTACATGCTTATATAGGATGAATATGTACTATCTACTTTGCAGGTATAAAATGATAAAATAGACCAGATATTCACGTACTTTTCCTGAAGCCTACAGATTCTTTCGATAGAGCTCTCCTCCACAGGCTCTCAGTCGAGTTGCCGCCTGCTCGGGTGTAATATCACGCTGCGGCTCAGCCAAAAGCTCGTAGCCGACAAGGAACTTCTTTACTGTGGCTGAGCGCAGCAGAGGTGGGTAAAAGTGCATGTGGAAATAGGCATTTTCCACTTCCTCGGGGGTTCCCTCAAGAGGTGCCTGGTGAAGACCAGAGCTGTATGGGAAACTGCACTCGAAAAGGTTGTCGTATCTTCGGGTGACTTCTTGCACGGCTTCAGCAAATTGAACTCGTTCTTCAGTCCTGAAGTCAACAAGAGATCGAATGTGTCGCTTGGGAAGCACGAGAACCTCGAAGGGCCACACGGCCCACCAGGGGCACACAATCACGAAGCCATCGTTTTCCCAGACCACTCGCTCCTTCTTCTCCAGCTCCAGCTTCACATAATCGCCCAGGAGGTGCCGGCCTCCGTGCTGGTTTCGGTACTTGGTCATTTGCACAAGCTCCTTGCCTGGCTCCTCGGGCATTGTGGATGTGGTCCAGACCTGGCAATGAGGGTGGGGATTAGAGCAACCCATAGCAGCGCCCTTGTTCTCAAAGATCTGCATATATCGATACTGATCCGCAGGGATAGGTGCGGCATCCTTTGGCAAGGAAATGGTAAGCTTCTCAGCTTCAGCCGCGAGCGGGTTTGACGCCCCTAGATGGTTGGCGTAGATGCGCGTCCAATGCTCGACAACGGGGACAATCTCTGGAGGGGTCATGTCGGCAAGTGTAACATGATGCTTTGGAGAAAATGTGAGGACATAGCATACGCCTTTGACGCCCTTGGCCTGAAGAAGGAGGGATTCTAAGTCGTTGGAAGAAGTTTCAGCGTCATAATCAGGCTGCTCTGCCTTGACAGCGCTGTAATCGTTCACAAAGGCAAAAGTCGTGTCGTACTTGGGGTTGTGGTCGCCAGCGGCTCGCTCATTGCCAGGACATAGATAACACTGAGATTGTTAGGTGATTGAGGTGTTATGATGTGATGTCATGAGCGTACTTGAGGGTCATATTCGGGGAGTTTTGATGCGACAGCAGCCTCCTGCTGGCCTCTGCACCATGTTAGATCATGATATTATAAGTAGGAAGAGAGGACACCATACTGCCAAGGCCTCTTCGTACGGTGAGGCGATACGAGAAGCCATGAGTCCGTGAGAGGATTATATCTACGGTGGGAAATGTCGTCAAGAATTTGGTCAGGCATGATGATGGTGGGGTTGACGATGTAAGAAGTAGATGAGGGGTTAAGAACTCTTGACCAAGTCTCTTGTTAAAGATGAGGTCCAATTTATCTGAAAGACAATCCCTATCAATTATCCAAGGGGGTAGAGGGATAAATAACTCTTACAACGCTGGGGGATCTGAATGGCGCGGTTCAACGGTGGTACGTGCAATTCTGCCGTTAACAGTTGGATCCCTCGGCCGTGTTCTCGGGGGAGTGTTCGGGGGAAGTGGGCTGCTAATGTGTTGGTTATCACTGGAGACCGGTGAGTGACATATACGTAGTATTTTGGCTATATCACACATAGAGTAAAGCGCCGCGGTCACAATTACTGACTTGGGGATGAAGAGTATACTTCAGGTACGGTATTATGTATGACATATTCAACCCTTCGGGGTTCGGTGCATCTCAAGAGTCAACGTTGAAGCACCTACAAGCCCTACACCTGTGGAGCCCGGGAGGGACTAATCGTCGGGGGCTGTAGTGGCGTCAGTGGCTCATGGCGGGGAGTCTGTGCCTCGGTGACCTGGCACGTGATCTGGAATTGCTCCAGCGTGGGGTCAAAGCTACGTACTGGCTCCATCCGGCCCCCAGACCTGACCCAGCTCAGCCCAGGCAAGCGCCGAAATCAACAACATCGCAACTCGAAGCCCCTCGACCAATCAACCCATCACTTATTCCATCAATAACGACCTCGAAACACCATCTTCCATCAAAATTCGCGTCGCATCATCTTTCTCGACATTTGCGCATAACCTTTAACGCTTTTTTGCACCATCATCGCGCCCAGCGTGGCCTCAAATCCGTTGCTACGATCCGACAGGGGGGGTATCAACAAGCTCCCGGCCCGACATCGCAGCCGGCGATATGGGTGTCATACGCAAAAAGACAGTCACAAGAGGGGGTGAGGGAGGTGTCAAATACGTTTGCGACGTGTGCTCTTCAGATATTACATCCACGGTAGGTTTCTCTACTATCTCCGACTGCTGCCTGGCTATCCTGGAGAGACGTGCCAGACGCGCCTCGGGGATTTCCCGGCTAAACTCGACATGTCATGATGGTCATGGCTAATCATGCTGGTGTTGATAAAGGTCCGTATTCGATGTGCCGATTCAGCCTGCAGTGACTTCGATCTTTGTGTCTCGTGCTTTGCCAAGGGTGAATCTCGAAATGCGCATAACCCCGCCACGCACGCTTTCCGTGTGATTGAACAGAACTCATTCCCCATCTTCGACCGAGAATGGGGTGCCGACGAAGAGCTACTCCTACTTGAAGGTGCAGAGATCTATGGCCTCGGCTCATGGGCAGATATTGCCGATCACATTGGAGGATTCCGCGAAAAGGACGAGGTTCGCGATCACTACCTAAAGACTTACGTCGACTCGCCCTCTTTCCCACTGCCGAAACGATGCAGCCCGCACGACTGCGAGCTCGCAAATGAGATCCCCCGAGAGGAATTTCAATCGCGTAAGAAGAGACGGATAGAGGAACGACGAGATGCCGCCAAGAATGCACCGGCTCTACAACCCAAGACGAAGCCTACAGCCAGTGTACCAAGCTGTCATGAGATTCAAGGATACATGCCTGGCCGTTTAGAGTTCGAGACCGAATACGCGAACGAGGCCGAGGAAGCTGTACAGTTGATGCAATTTGATCCTGGTGATGGACTCAATCCTCGGACTGGCGAGCTTGAACCTGAAATGGAGCTCAAGCTGACAGTGATGGACATCTACAATGCCCGACTGACGCAACGTGTAGAGCGCAAAAAGGTCATATTTGAGCACAACCTTCTCGACTATAGAGAAAACACCAAACTGGAGAAGAAGCGAACAAAGGAGGAAAAGGACTTGCTACAAAAGGCCAAGCCATTCGCCCGAATGATGAACAGGCAGGACTTTGAAGAGCTTAACCAAGGTCTTCTAGATGAGCTCAACCTGCGACAAGCCATCACACAACTACAAGAATGGAGGAATGTCCGCATAGGGGACCTCAGAAGCGGCGAAAAGTATGAGACAGAGAAGTCTCAGCGGATTCAGAAAGCGATCCCTATGGGTTCCATGGACCGCGAGCGTCTGGCATCTGCCCAGCGGTCCAAGCAGCCTCCTCCACCGGAGCCTCCAAGCGGAGCCGCCCTCCTCATCGCTCCAGAACTGCCCGCTCGGTTGTTGCCAGCAGCTAATGGGGATGTCAATGGGGACAGCAAGGCTTTGACGAATGGCCATGCCAATGGACAGCCTAACGGGCAAACCAATGGCCAAGTCAACGGGGTCAACGGAGTCAATGGCCATACAACTCCTAAGCAGAAATACATGGCTCAACCCATCTCCGGTGTGCAGTCTCTCCCGATGACCCAGGACAGTGCTCCAGATTTACATCTCCTTACGCCAGAAGAAGCCAAGCTGTGCGAGGTCATCCGTCTACAACCCAAGCCATACTTGATGATCAAGGAGCAGATCCTCAAAGAAGCTCTCAAGACCAACGGAACACTCAAGAAGAAGCAGGCAAAGGAGATCTGCCGACTGGATTCGCAGAAAGGAGGGAGGATATTCGATTTCTTTATCAACTCGGGATGGGTGGGCAAGGCGTGATTCGGATGTTTATTGTTATATAATACCCATTGAAAGATGACGGATTGGAACTGGTGCCAGGGCGTTTGGCGATGTTTAAAGTGTATGTTGGAGCATACTTTCCACACACAAGTACAGACATTGCGAATGCTGCATGTTTAGTTAGCGTCTTTTAGATATTAGGAACCGATATGTCACACGTTACGTATTACATTTATCTTGTCAAATCACCCGTAATCACTTCTGGACAGAGGTCAATGTGCGGTCAGATCAGTCTTTTTATATCAAGACTACCTACACAACTTGGCATGATCTCTATCGTGTTGAGCCAAGTCCCGCATGACGCTAATAAACAGCTCCAAAAACAGCAAAAATGAGACAACACTGATGATGTACAGAACAAACCAAATCTGAATGGAAAGATCCCTTCGTCCGAGACGCAGACGCATCATCTCATGATTGAACCCCCAGATCATGCCTTAGCCGCCGCCGCCTTTCGCTGAGCCTTGGCTTTTTGCTCTCGTTGGCATTCTGGGCAATGTATTGACTCCATGAGGAGTTCTAACTTTGAAGTAGTGAGACAGCGAAGAAAAGACCGCCTCTTGCTTTCTCCCTTTGACAAAGACTTTGTTTTGGTCTTGGAAGCTGTTTGAGGTGACTTGGCTGATGAGCGAGGTGCCTTTGCCACCTCTTCCTCGACTGCCGCTCTTATCAGAGGCATGTTGCGGATGAATTTTGGGACAGGGATGAAGCAGCGAAGACTGAAATGAGCCCTGCTTTCACCTTGGTGGCGGACAGGACGTCCTCCGGTTGCAAAGTAGCCATCCAGAGAAGACGGCTGCTTGTGCTGCAAAGGATGCTCCCAGTTGGGCAGATCTGCTAGGAGTGTCGTGTCTGCCATGATGGCGTGTGTCTCCGTCATTGTGTTTTGTTGGTAGATTATTGTTATGTGTTGTGGTAGTAGGTCAATCAAGCTGATGGTACTCTGGCCTATGTAGCTGATGACAGTGTAGAATTAAGCTTTGGAGTGTTCTCAAATGATATGATGTGAAGAATGTGTATCAAAGGATGAAGTTTTCTGGGACGAGAAGAGCAGCAAAGGGGGGTATTTATAGACATTCGAAGTTGAGTTTAATCAGTAATGTGCAAAATTGTAGATGTGAAGATTTTCCAAGTCGGCTGCACTCCCATCATACAGGTCGTATATGCAATGCAAAGCGTCATAGGTAATAATTATTTTTTTTCTCTCCGGTTCTTACACTCTACTATTAGCCACTACCATCCTGTAAGTCTAATTGTGACTCATATATGCATGCATAAGATCAATATAACCTCTTTATCCTAAAGCTAAAAGAGGCTTCTAGCCCAAATGTACAAGAACACACGTAGTGACACTCATGGGGGGAAGTGCCAGGATATTATGACATGTAAGAAAAGTTCTTTTAAAAATCATTGTCTATCACTTCAATAAATGGGAATTTTTCCTACTAAGCCAAGATCAACCCATGCCTCTATTCATACAATCCAAGTTCCAACCCTAGAGAAAACACCAACCCTCGGCTTCTTCAACTTCTTCTAGACATTCTGAACCGGCCACAGAAAAGCCCAAACCTGATGGGGATGTTTCGAGCTTCGGGGTGATCGGAGTTGCCCTCTCAGACACGCCTCCGGGGCGAACTGAACGAAAGGGGTGAGGTCCAGGTATGTTTGAATCGGACGAGAATGTGTTTATCTCTCGAAAGAACGGGGAGGGGAAAGTCTGGGTTGGTTTCGATAGGAATGCATCGGCCATATCTTGAAGAATGTCTCCAGGTAGAGGTAGAGCTGGACCATAGGGGCAAGGTCCAGGCATATCTGAGCCGAATGGGGGCACACTCTGCGAGACGTCTTTAGAATGGAATAATCTGTATCCATGATGAGAATCACGAGCGTAATAAACCCATCCCCTATCCTCGTATCTGGTCGTCTGGCCTCTAGCCTTGCGAAGGCTTTCCTCGGAGCGCTTCCTCAACTCGTCGATGTCCCGGAACAGAAGATGAAAGCATATGATAGAATATACAGAGAATATGAAGAGGAACATATCAATGGTCGATGAAATAGATGGAAGCATACTGACAAGTTTGTCGAACTGCTCAAGTAGGGTAGTTGTCGCTGCCATGGTGTTGTCTTGGTAGGTGGAGCGAGTTTGTATGGTGAGGTGATGAGAGAGGTAGAGTTCTTATAGAGTCAAGCTGTTCATAAAAAAAAGACAGAAGAGCAGAGGATAGTTTTGATATACTTTTCCAGTGGCAAGACTCTAGTCAACATGCAGAAATATATACGTATGTCGCTGTATTATGCACTAGCATTCTGGTGATCTGTTCGAAGTGAAAAGTGTTATTGCTTAACTTTATATGTAGCAGAACTCACACAAAAACCTCATTTGCGGCCAGAAATGCTTCATGATTAGACAAATGAACCAAGATAAGATTTGGTAAAACTCTGCACGAGAACTATAGACTTTTCTTTTATAAAAAAAAAAGCAGAACATGTCAGCTTGTGTTCTGCCCAGATCCCAATCGCATATCTGTGATCATGCCTTATCCAAGCCTCTGCACTTCCAACATTCGTTGTTCCAACAAAGCTCCCCTGAGTCAGATTGGCATAGATTCTGTTCCCAGTAGGCGCGAGACGCCCTCTCATACGAAGGATACAGATACAGATACTGGCTTTCGGTGGGAGTATTCTCGAGTAGAGGTGTTCGAACATTGGGATGTTTCGTCCGGGTTTCAGTCATCAGTTCTTGTTCATTAGCACCGACGCTCTTACGACGTTGTCACAAGAACCAAAACAGATTCCCTAGTAGTATAAGCACTATGCCACAGGCGATAACGGTCATGTAGAAGAATGCTTGAATAGACTGATGTTGAATGGTGCTTGCGGCGGTCTCAAAATCTGAGTGTTGTGCCATTATTATGATGCTGTGGTGGTGTATAGGTATAAAGGGTAGATGGGATTTGTGGTGGTCGGCAGAATGCGATGAGGAGAGAGACGGATGGCTTTGGGTAATATCATCTTGAGGAGAATAAGGTCTTGGATCAGAAAGAGTCTTGTAGCTCTTTACCAATTTTTAAGCAGTCTGCATAATGCTAAACATAAAACTGTAGTCTTTGTTAAAGTAGGATATACCATATTTAAACTCCTGTGCAAATTCAGTTGCGTGTCTCGACCAAAGACATAAAGGTATCATCCATACCCTCTCTCAAAGTTGAGGGGTTATTCCAACGCAATATGCAAGTGGGCCCGTGATTTGCTCCCAAAGTCAAGGATGTTTTAACTCAAGTGCTTGGTGCATGAACTCGGCACTATAGGATTCATGATTTGCCAGTTCTATTACGTGAGATGTTTACCAAGGTAGTCTCTCGTTGCTTATGCCCGAGCTCTTGTCCTTCATCTTTATGCTTTTTCTGAGGTCGAACTGGCTTAGAACATTCTTTCTTCCTCTGACACAAGCTCTTCAATACTATATCACCACGAGCCTGCTAGCGAACCCTACCTTACTGCCACCTAGACACTTATCACCATGAGATTTATTCCTTTCTTCCTTGCTCTCACTTCTACCGAGGCCGTTCTAAGCCAGAATGCTGATCATGTGCCAATCTGGCAACTGATTCCTCTTCTAGCAGAGCTTCTATGGGACCAGCCTCAGGAATCTCGATGGGATCAGCTTGATCAGGATTCACAGGCTTGGCCTATCCAAGATCCTTGAAGGTTTTTTGCCCCTCCGATACCAAACACATGGGTTGTAAAAGACGGTTACAATCACTAGAATGATGTGGATAGCAGAGCGTCGCGATCACAAGCCTTGAGGTTACAGAGTTGGATGCTATTTTGGGCTATTGGAGATAGGGTTTGCCATCAACACAGGCATTTGTTTGCTTGGTCTTGTCTTGTTGTTCTTAAAAACTTTGTTTCTTTCGTGGACGCTCTTTTTTGAACAATCAGAGCCATGTGTTTGCCTGATAAACTACCTTGTCTCAAACTGACCTTTCCCCATGGTGACCACACAGGATGCAATCATATTATCGCTCTCTTCCAATAAAACTCATCAATAGTTGTCCCAAAGATCCTTCACGTAACCCTCAGTTAACCGCTCATCCTCTCCGTACACCTCTTGCCACCCAGAGAACCCTTGATCCAGCACATACACCTCCTGGCCGTTCTCTCCCTTGGGCTCCTCACCCATAGAGCGTAGCAGACCATCCCTCTCGCGAAGGTACTTCAGAGCCGCGCCAGGGCCGCGCTGCTGGCTGAGCGCACAGTGGAAGACCACCGTCTTCTTGTCCTTGAGACGGCGCACAAGAGTCGGTAGCATGGCATCGAGAGTGTGTGCGGGGATGTTGGTTGAGCCCTTGATGTGGCCACCAATGTAGTCTTGCACATGTGTCAGAAACGATAATGTTCAAAATACGTGTCTGTTTCAACTGGATGAAGAATGCAAACGACTTACCATTGTCACGAACGTCAATAACAGCGAATGAGGGATCTGTTGTGTTGACTTCGTCAAGAATTCTCTCAGAGAGTGATTTGGCTGATAGCCGCTTCAATGTCGCGATTGTAGTCATTGCACGAGCCTGTGAGAAGTGAGGCTTGGTGAGATGCCTAAAGAGTCGCATGCAAAGTGAGGTTCAAGAGTTGAAAATGAGGCTCATTCAGAGGTTGCAGGGTAAGATGGTAAAGGTTGAACTACCCAACTTTAGTCTTTTGCAGCGGGAATGTGACCCCACATCAGCGACTAAGTAATACATATCATGAGCCAGGCTGTGATGTTGATTAGAATAAGTAACTCATGATCCAGCCAAGTAGAGTGTAACGGATATTAAGATATCGGTTTTCTGTTTATGACAACTCATAGATGCAGCTGTGGGAGATTTGGTTTCTCACCCACACAAGTCCCGTCTTCACCGCATTCGCAGTCAAGTCAACAGACTTGGCCATAGGGTCAAAGGGATGTGAACCAGGGCGTATGGATCATCCATCCTCTGTTCTCGGTTACCAACATTATAATGTGTAACAAGTACCGACGGGTATCTCGAGATAACTGTGTCTTATAACGCGAGTATCTCGTCTGAGTCGTTACCCTAAACAAGATCCCCCTGGCTTAGACCCCTGTTTACTATGACGCTCACTGGGTCTTTTTTCCCACTGGCTGACTATTGATTGTTATCGCACTGGCACAAACCAAACTTCGACAATCGTCGGTTGTTCTAGATTGTTCGTGATACGTTTGTCGAGTTATGACTGTCTCTGTCTGTCTGCGACCTGTACAAACGTTGCACATCTTGAGTACTTTAAAACCCACCTTCAACCCATTGCGTAGACCGCTTTCTTCTTCAACCCACACTAGCGCATACATCTACTCAACATTTACGGATACCCCGCGACAATATCGATCATATTCTACCGCAACCGCAAAAATGGGATCGCAGCCGGAGAAGCAGAAGGAGAGTGGACACATTGATGCTGCTGAAGTGATCGCGGACTTGGGTTTCACCCCCATGGTCAAGGTTGCCGATCCATGGACTGTCGACAAGGTCGTTCAAGAGATTCCCGGCGGTGCTCCCACGCAAGAATCCTCTTCGCCGCTCCCCTTTTTCCACATGCTCGAGCGGCTCAAGACGACCAAGCGAGAAGGATGGAGACGCTTTGGCATCTCTAGGTACGGACTCTATGCCTGAAAACTGTTGACGTGGAGCTACTAACACGAGTATAACAGAGGAGAGTCTATTGCCGACCACATGTACCGCATGTCCCTAATCTCCATGTTCGCACCACCTTCCCTCGCCCCAAAGCTCGACCTCTCCAAGTGCATCAAGATGTGTCTGATTCACGACATGGCCGAGCTGCTCGTTGGCGACATCACCCCCGTCGACGGCGTTCCCAAGCCCGAGAAGAGCCGACGCGAATCCGAAACGATGGACTTCTTGACCAAGAACCTGCTGCGCAACGTAGCAGGCGGTACGACGGGCGAGGACATTCGCGCCATCTGGCAAGAGTACGAGGACTCTCAGACGCTCGAGAGCCACTTCGTGCACGACGTGGACAAGATGGAACTCCTGCTGCAGATGGTTGAGTATGAGAAGCGCGGCCAAGGCAAGGTCGACCTAGGCGAGTTCGCATACGTCGCGACCAGGATGACGTTGCCCGAGATGAGGGCCTGGGGCCAGGAGGTTCTTCAGGAGCGCGAGGCTTTCTGGGGAAGCAAGGATCACGTTCACGGCGAGCAGGGCATCAGCGGAGGCGTCACGTCTGAGAGAAAGGGCCAGCAGGACAACTATTACAAGAAGGAATGAGCTGGCTAGGTCCAACCAAGTTGAAGACTTTCTTGTGTTAGGACCATGGAAGAGATGGCTGAATGATACCAATGACCGACCGTGGGGATTACAGGGTGATGGCGTCCAAGGAGTAGATACAACAGGTCCTGAAAGAGAGTGCTTTACGCATCATGAGCATAGAGTTTAATGAAAGGGAAAACCACGATGAATTACGTGCAAAATACAAATCAGAACTGAACTCCGGTCATCGTGGCCGGAGACCTCTTTTGACCCCCTGTGCTTATCTAATGTGGTGCCTTGGGGAAGTGTCGGACCCGACAGGAAGCCACTCCGAGATGTTGATCGTCCAGGACGACGATTGGCATCAACGTAATTAAATCAAGGCCGAAGCTCTCCGTCTTTGAAAGGGTTTAAAGTAGAGAGGCTTTGCTTTTGGGAGTTTCCAAAATAATAATATTTACTGCCTTGTTCTACTTAGACCCTGTACCGTGAGTGGATCGTCAATAGCTGCTCACAGACCAATCACCCGACGGTAAAGCCAGTGGCTGGCCCTCCAACCGCATCATCCAAACAAAACAACTTCAACATTTTGCCATCGAAAGAAAAGTCGAGGCTTGCTTCAAGGCGCATCTGATTGCATTTTCTGTGCGCGTCTACTCTATCCATACGAAACTGTTCATCTGCGCCTATCTTTGCCCCGCGTTTATTTTGAGTTCCGGCGCTTTTAGCCAGGCATCAACCCCCCCCTTCCAGCTCCTGTTGCTTTCGCCTCGTCATCACAAGACGCATACCAATCATAGTCACGAGGCGACCATCACCATCGGCCGCATCTTCAACGAAACGATCGATTTCGCATCCGCTCAAACCTCGATTTCGACTTGGACACTCGATCTGAATATTGAATTTCCATTTACCCCAGACCCGCTCAATCCGTTTCCCTGAGATGTGTCTCGGCTGTCGCTGAGCTTGACCCATTTTCTGACAGCCTCGCATCCGCTTACCTTGAACAAAGAAATCCATCAAGCTTCGATCCCTGCGCGTGCGTGTGTCATTCGCACGCTTCTCGGCTTCCTATTGTTCAGACGAAATGACTGTCCCTTCGCATTTCCATATGCACGGCAACTTTCAGCGAGAGGGCGTTCATCCGGGTCTCTTTCGTCCGCCCATGTCACCAAGCTCGAGCACCAGCTATGGTTACGCTACCCAGACCCCGGATGGGCATGCTACGAAGCGCAAGCGACACATGTCGCAATCACAAAATGATGTTGATAGGAACGGGTACTTCGGAACACCGTTGGCCCAGATGAGAAACGACAATAGGCGTTATCAGCTCGCTGGTCAACTCGACACACCAAATGCCGGCCCTATCGATAGCGGAATCCTCGGTGAGAGTATGTACTCTGATTCAGATTATCGCAGAGCGCTCGGGTCCAAACGATGCCACGTTGATGTCGACGACAATGGTGCTGGTCCTACGCAACTCTTCAACCTCCCCCCCGAGCCAATGCAGTCGCAGAGCTGGGGTAGCTTCGCAGTCTCTGCTCTCGGTGGCGTTGTTGGCCGAGTGTGGGAGTTTTGCAAGACGGGCTCGTTCCGGGGATTCCAAGCTGGCGGCGGTAAGGCGTTTGCAATGCATTCTGGAAGGGTGGAGGAGTTGTTCGACCAGCATCAGCATCTCCCTGGCCGATTCCCCCCACCGCAGGATGATTACTTCAGCCATGAACCAGATGCCGACCAACACATGAATAGCGGTGCATCAACCCCGACGGCACCGTCCGCGAAACGGAGACACACTGATAACCGAGATGAGCTTGGTAGAAACTGGGTCATGGTGACTGATGAGAAGCCAGCTGAGCTTGAAGCCAAGCCTACGCCTCCACCTCGACGTCCATCTTATCGTCCGACGCCAACTCCCCGGTCGCGAAACTCCGGCCCGTCCATGGCTACCGGACGCCGTATCAGTGCCGCTCCCACTTCCCGATGTACTTCCGCCTCAACTCCTACCCAGCGACGATCAACTACGATCAATCGCCCATCTAGCCGTCTCTCTCACGCAGGTTCACCTTCGGTCCCTTCTCTACGCCCAGCGTCGAGTGCTTCTTTTGCTTCTTTTGCCTCCCCGCGCTCGCCCTCCACCAGCAGGATACCTCAGCCCACCCGCCGACCAGACTCCATCGCTCCCTCGCCAACGACAAAGGTATCGTCGCACCGCCGCTCTCACAGCAACGCTTCAGTAGCATCGGGGCGCACGTCAGCCGAAGCAAGTCCCCGGCTCAACGCAGAAGCCAAGCATCTTGCTGCACGCCGTAAGATGGAGGAGCGTGATGCAGACGTGCGCATCAATGCATTTAATAAGCAGTTACAGGACATGATTCGCCAGGGTAGGGAGGCACTCGGTACGACGATAGAAGTAGAGGGGAACTGGGAGGATGACCTGTAAGCGTCGATAAGGCAGCCATCTCGTGACAAACCGAACCCGTGTAGACGCTTTTGACGTCACTTTTGCTTTCTTGCTGATACCCTCTTTTCATCTCGTTTCTTGCTCTGTGGGCAGCGGCAGCGCCGTCGGAACTATTTGCTGAACTATTTGTCAGGACCTTTTTGCGCGGGAGTTTTTTTTATAGTTTTTTTTAGCTCTTTTTTCCCCTACCGGCGTATAAGGAGATTGGAGTGATTGCTTTTGAGTTGGAGATATTTTACAAATACCTGACTGAACTCGCTTACTGGGATTTGCGACTTATCCTGGTCCAAAATAAGCATACATACAAAGTTACTTTCTTCTTTGTACAGACTACTCGCACTTACACTTGCCGTTCAACTGATACCGGCCCGCCAGGAGAAAACGTCCGTAAACGCATGATGTACTGTAATTGGGTGCCTCATTTTGTCGGACTTGCTCCAATCAGGCTCTTCGTGTCAACATCAGCGCCCCTTTATAGTACATATAAGCGCGGGTTAAGGCACCCAATGCGGAGCGACGAACCCCTGGATTATAATTGCTCGTTTGATAATCATCTGGGGAAGAAAAAAAAAAGACTTGGGCCTGTTTAAACCGACCCGCCCCCTTGTCCATGCGTTGTCTCCTCTGTGGGTTTCTGCCTAAGCGACTTTATCTTCAGGTTGTTGTTGTTGTTGTTGTCTGACATCTATAAACTCGTATTTGAACGACATTGATGTCAGTCAGACTGTCTATCACTATATTTCCTTGTTTGTAGAATCTTGGCCGTGTCTTGGCTATCGGGAGGAGCCCAGAGGAATGATAATCCCGCTCTATTTTAGTTCTTTTGTCTCACAGACTTTTAGTCCAAGAGTGGTCGGTGATTGCCGAATCGAGACGGGTTAGTCAGTTCTAGTCTTGTCTCTTCGCGTGTTAACCTGGCATAGAAGGGGCTTGGCAAAGGACCGAGGAAACAAAGCGCAAGGCTCGTGGAACATTTTTAGAACTCGGTCTACTCAATCGGGATGGGTCAATGACACGTTGATCGGTAATAGACATGTGTTTGTCGGTAATATCCAAGCTTCAGGGGAACTGCTTTTTCAGCTGCGGGTTTACTATTTGAAGGGTAGGACGAGAATAACATCCATGCTGTGGTTTCAGTGTGCGAGAAAGTGCATATGTAGGTGACGGGATAGGGGAGGGGGGGCCTTACACATACATACCAGAGTTTCGTATTGCTATCTCGGTTGTAGAAACCTTTCTTTTCTTTGCAATAACGAGACTGACTGTGGAGTTTGTGATGAGCTTCGACAATCGATGCGGGACTGGGTTTCTTTGCTGGAGACGACAAAAATCCCCATCTTTACCTTGGTAAGAGGGTTAGTCAGGGCCTCATTTACAGCACATATGCACGCACGGATAAAGGGGAGAAGTAAAACTTTGAACCGTGAGTTTCGTGTTCATCGGTGATCCCTTACTTTGTCGTCGAAAAGTCGGTCAGTTGATCATCATTGATGGAGAGAGTGACAGTGTGTGTGTGAGAGAGAGGGAGAGAGAGGGAGAAAAAGAGCGAGAGAAATGGAAAATACGGGCTTGGCCAAGAAGCCCAAGATCAACATGTCAGCTATTTTCGTGCAGTCAGCAAGCAAGCAAGCATCAGCTGCACGTTGAGTTGTATTATCTTAGCGGTTATCGTTACGCTAGGTAGGCTTACCTGCCAGGTATCGGGAGGAGCCTTGTTAGTTCTCATCAGAGAATGCTACGTAGCTTTTTATTTTATTTTAAATTTTATTTTTGATTTTCTTTTCCTTTTCGTTCTCAGCTGTGGTTCGGGAACGTTTTTCTTGCCCTGAAGCTAATGCGCTATTGTTATCTGATGTGGTGGTAATTGCAACGCAGCACAAGGACAACCTTGGAAAGGCGACTGACTGCAGAATGTCTGCACGCATGTAGCCATGCACACATGTACGTAGTAGCCCCTTATTCGTGAAGAGAGAGCCTCTTGCGCTGACAGGTCGCCCGGCCATTGCTGAATCCGGACGCTTAGACCCAGATATGGTTCGATGGTTGGATCCCATTCGAGGGGTTATTCTCCGGCTTCCTCGGGAGTTTCAGTCGCTGGTACATGTGGGCGACATGAGACAGCCCAGGCAAAGGCAAGGTATCTTGCTTGTGGTGGATGTAAAGACTGGAGAGACCCAGTCCTGCCCAGCCCATGACCGAACCCATGACTGCGATCTAGCCTATCTAGGTACCTCACCCCCGGTTCATGATCGCGAATAAGGTTAAATAAGGTGCTGTACCTGGAACTGGCTCTGACTAAGGATATACTGTGCTGTACGTACACGAATGTATACAGTCGGTCCCTGGCCCGGGTAAGCCATGAATAAACTTCATCTGACATGCGTTGTCCATGTGTTCCCTCCCCCCCGCCTCTAAATCAATCACTCTTTAACCTTATCTATGTGGCGGACTGAGGCTGACTGACGTCTTCTGATGAGATGGGCGGCTGATGCTATCCAATCCAATCCTCGCGGCTCACTCACATCCGTCGCCTGAGACATACATACATGACAGACTGGAGCTGGAGGCTGAAAGGAGCAGAGATTGGCCCAGGGAACCCCCTTCAATGATACGATCACGCTAGTGATATAGGGCGGCGTGGGTCTTGGCCTAGGCCAGCAATAGCCTTGAGCTAGCATCATGATAATTAACAGGGATCATGAGCACGCAGTAGACAAGGGGGGGGGGATTTGGCGCAGGCCCAAGAGTGGGATAATGCAACGCTCAAAAATTCCCATCAAGGCGCCAAGATTCTGCTTCGCCAAGCGCTTAGCATGAGTGTCGAAACCCATTCGCCTAGATTCAACTCACGGTCTCACCCATCCCAGCCCCTGTCTGCCACTGTATTTGCACCTCTAGTGCGGGCGACAATACGGGACCACCACCCCCGAGATCAAGGTCATTCTCGTATGGATGCAAGGTTGAGGGTCCAGTGGTCAGGATGCCCTTGTCTACAATGGGAACCGCGCCGTAGGTAGGGTTGTCGTTAGCTGGTCTGCTGGTGTGTGCCTCACGCAGTTCGACATGAGGGAATCGCGCTGCTCTCTTGTGCCAGCCCGGTCTGGTCTGTCTACTAAGCTATATATGAACAAAGCCGCCTCCTCCTCTCCGGCTTGAATTTCTTCTGGAAGATCATCCGCTCGCGGCACACTTCGTTCACTCGTTCACTTGCACAATCCTCTTTGAAGCTCATCTAGTTTCATCACTGTCGTTACATACACAAAATCCATCGCTATGCGTTTCTCTCTTACCAAGATCGCCGCTTTTGCCGGCTTGTTGCAGCTGGCTGCTGCCGCTGTTCCCGTTGGCGTCGCTATCAAGAAGTGCACCGTCGCCAGGAACATCGCCCTTACTTTCGATGATGGTCCTTACACCTACACCAACGAGCTCCTCGACGAGCTCAAAAAGTACAACTACAAGGCCACCTTCTTCATGAACGGCCAGAACTGGGGCAACATCCACACCTACGCTGCCGTTGTCAAGCGTGTCCTCGCTGAGGGTCACCAGCTTGGTTCCCACACGTATGTCTCCCCCTCTGTGCCTGACGCTGTACGACATTCGTGTATGCTGACACTCCCACAGTTACAGCCACCCTGACCTCTCCACCATCGACAATGCTGCTGTCCGTCGTCAGATGACCCGTCTCGAGGCCGACTTCCTCACCATTGTCGGAAAGTGGCCTACCTACATGCGCCCCCCTTACTTTGGCTACAACGCCAACACCCTCTCCGTCATGAAGACCCTTGGTTACCACGTCATTGATGCCGATGTCGACTCCCTTGACTGGGAGTACAACACCCCTGCTGAGACCACCACTGCCCTGAACCTCTTCAAGAAGGGCATCACCGCCGGCGGTTCCATTGCTCTCTTCCACGACGTCCACGCCAACACCGTCCGCCAGCTCATCCCCCGTGTCCTCGACGCCGTCAAGCGCTCCACCCGCATTCGTAAGTCGAACCGTCTCTTTAATCTCCGTAAACTCAATAGCACACATGTACTAACTCTGTCGAACTAGCTGTGACTGTTGGTCAGTGCCTCGGTGACCCCCCCGCCAACTGGTACAAGACTACCCGCCGCACCAAGCGTGACCTCGAGGACGAGACCGAGGGTGAGGTTGCTGAGCGCTCGCTTGCTCACTACGTCGAGCACTCTCGCTTCCGCCGCAACGCCAAGGCTGCCCAGTAAGGGTCTGTCTAAATGATGATTGTTCATATGTGCCTAGAAATCATTGGATATACGTTTCAAATGTATCATGCACTGTCAATACTTCATTTAAACTACTTGCACATAGACGATAGACTATATCTATCTTAATATATATTCCTTGCTGGATGAATCATACCTTGCGCCGTGCTCATGTCTCGTGTACTCACTGAAAGTATCGGGATAACTCGATATTTGTAAGACACAGTCATTAAAATGTATTTGCCTGTTCATCATTCATTAATTGAGAATTCGCATTGGTTGTGTGCCGTGTTGCATGTGTTGGGCTCTTCATCTCCTGTGTTGCCAACCAGTGAATACTCATTCTAGACAGTAAACGAAAGTTTCACGTTCGAAATCATGTATGATGAAAATCGTGACTAAACAACCGTAGTTGCCAATCGCCTCTTCATTCCCAAGGTGTCTACCATCTGAGTGTTTGCTCAAGTAACTCTGTCGGCTTCAATCAACCTGTCATTTCACGTAACCGAGTAACCGAATTCAAGTGAAGCCACAACACCCGTTTGAAATTCTTCTCACAATGCTTCTTAATTTTGTTGTTCGGCTTTGTTCAGTGAGGCCATCGGCAGTTGTAGCGGCTCCCATCGTGGTTTTTTCTCCAGCACATGGCGTTGCTGATGCCCCCAACTATCATGAAAAGTGCGGAGTAGGAGTCCCAGGAACAGAGATACTTTTGACAAAAGCGTAGGTACCTAGTTAGTTCCTGGTATGCTAATTGTCATATGCACTGCAAAAACAGCTTCGTAACTTGGATGCGCCCGAAGACAGTCCATGTTAACGGCCGCAACACACACTAATAACTTGTACATTTACATGGACAGTCTCTCACCTCATTCGGGCCTTTCAGTGAAGGAAGTTAGTCGTGATGGGTTCTAATAATAGTGTTTGATTATCTGTTGAGACAGAGACCCAGTCTCAGAATCAACCAGGCTCCCCCTGGTACTGCAACCATTGAGAATCGTACAAGTGAAGCTGTCTGATGAGCCATGGTAGACCATACGCCTTTTTGAAACATGCAAAGAATGCCGTACAACGTACATGAATTTCCTGTCTAATGCAGCCTTCGATATCTCTGTGAGTGCTGTTTGTCACATAACCCCTAATACTACTTGCTTGAGAGTAAAGGGCAGACGCATGTCTTGTATAGGCAGTCTAGCTTGATATTGAATCCTTGTCGTATGAAGCATCATTTATATTATTCCACATATCATATGTGAGACCTAGTCAGGTACTAGCTCCAAGATTAAGTTTCAAACCTTGCTCTTACATGAACCCCTTCTGTTGCAACCCAAGAGTCGTCAACTGTCCTATTTTATTGGATGTTCCATATAAGCACAAAGTCAAAGTGGCGGGCCATCCCTGGTTTAACTTATCGGCTATTGATGCACAGCATGGAGAGGCGCGCTTATTCTGACACCCATGCATGTCTACCTTTTTTCTTTTTTCTTTTTTCTTTTTTACACTGTACTATTTAACTCTAATTCCCCTCGCCTATTTTACCTATGTATCTAACTCATATACTCATACAGGGGTTGGAGTTTATCTATCTGCCGGGCTTTTGAGGAATGGATCTTTCGACTTGGCGGCTTCGAGTCATACGGCCATGTCCGAGATGAGCCGGATGCCCGGAGTTGAGAATGTCCCCGAAATATCTGTCAGACTGTCAGAATGGCATTTGTTTAGCTTGAGGTCAACGGAAATAACAGAAAAGATAAACTTTTTAAGGTGCTTATTTTAAGCTTTGTCGAGGATATACTTAGTACTACCCGCCTGAGGAATGTACTTGTGAACTCGTATGATATACTACTCGTCTAGTAGTGATACAGGTAGCCGCTATCTAATTTATGTGCAAGTTTTGTCGTCCTTACTACAGCATATCTATGTTAGTTATCTGCTCAACCTGGTCACTGGCATCCACGACCAGCTCTGCTATCTATTCTTGCCACAGCATGTCTCAATGCTCCTCTGCTTTAGGCTGTAAACAAGTTGTCAAAACTAGTTTCCTAGGTGAATAATACTACGTGGTCGAGGAAATGGGATAAGACCAAGGGACAACAATGTTGTCAAAAGATGGGGGGAAAAAGGGACCTTTGAAAATATATAAAAACTTGTTTGAATCAACCTACGTGATCCTCATAGGCACACTATCGTCCTCGTTTGCGAGAACACTTGGATCAACTATGGCCATGACAATACTATTGTCAATGTAGTGAGAAAATATTTCAATACAACTGCAATACACGATTTCTTGGTTCAAAGTGCAGTTACAATATTCTCACCCTCTCTGGGTAATGTTGCTCCTAGGATAGGTTTGACCATAGCGTTGACCATGGACATTTGAGATTCATCAATGGGGAAGACATGATGTAGTGGATATGTGAGAGTGCTTCTAGAGACAGATGTCGAAAGAAGCCAACCTGAATGGTGTATAGGATGTATTAGCGTAACGGTTTACTGCCCATACAAGTCATCAAGAACAAGGCTAAGTAAGTTAGAGAAAGGAAAACAAATATACTGCTAATTTTATTTCAGAGCAGGGTCAGGTGACGAAACTTAGCCAGCCAGACTCAGTGAAACTTGGCCTTCTCACAGTGAAAGAGAATCGAAGGGAAGAGATATATTTATATTTGGGTTACGTCTATGTCGATGAAAATTCTCTCGAGATACATAGTCACCGAATCATCGATGTGCGAATTCAGGAACTACATTGGTTGTAGCATTGCTTGATATACAGCGTGGGAAGCCCTACTTTATCAACGTACCGGAATGCTACATGACAATGTTACATGACGAAATGGATTATCAGATGGGTGCGTACAAATAGATTGGTTCTCGTAAAATTGGACATTCATACAGTCTGCTTACTCATTTTCAACGGCATTCTTCAACATTGCAACAACTTGACATCTTGACAACTTGAAATCCTGACATCCTGACATCCTGACAATCTGACATCCTGAGCAAAACCGAATTAGACAAGGGTTTGTTTTGACACGATCCGAATGCTTGAAGCTATCACGAGATTCTTATATACAGACGTCATTCCTAGGCCTTACCCGCTTCCATAGTTTAATGGCTAAAACTCCATTTCTCCAGGTTAGACTACCTATGACGAGATACCAGTGACATGCCTATAGAGCGGGAACAAAGTACACACTGCTGAGAATTTTCGCTTCTCGGGCGGTGGCGTGGGGTCACGGGGAGCTCAGCTGCAGGGGCTAGTCGCCAAAAAAAAAATCGATGATTAGCCGCGGAAGTCGGACGGAGAGGCCGAGCGACGGGCCGGAGGAGATGGTATGGGAAATTGGCTCTCACGTGTAAGTGGTGTCTCTTTTCACTAGAGAACGGGGAGTTGCAGAATTGAGGCTGTGGGTTATATAATGTGATCAAGACTGAGTTGAAAAGTTAGACAGATGCTGAATAACAAGTCCTTCTCTGATAGTCTGCAGCGACCGGCTGCCGTGCCGGGAGGGACGAGACGTGACAGACAACCTGCAAGAGCATGATCTTGGCTGATCTGTACGTAATTAGTGTCGAGTGAGTCAAGCCTTGTTAGGATGTCGGGGGCATCGGGGACATCGGGGAGGTCGGGGAGTTGGGCGAGACCCTGACGGAGCCGGACGGAGATGAACAACACCAATGATTGCAGCCGATGGCCGACGGCCGAACAAGAGCTGAGGGTCGGGTATCCAAAGACTAATTCAACCTACTCCAAGACAGAGATGACGGGAGTGATCTGGGGATAATGTTGGAGATTAAACTACATGACTACCTCTATTTCTTTTACTGTATCATCATCACTCACAATTACGTACCCATCATGATCACTTGTTGCCCATCTCCTATCTCTGTTACCTGCCTGTCTGTCCCCCCGACGATCCGATACCCGTTCTCTCAACTGCCACCCACCGACAACCGTGACAATGGCCACCCCGGCGCCCGCCGTGTTAGACCATGGGACATGCCGCGTCGCTATTCGCCTTCTCAATCAAGAGAATCCCAATTTTCTTCATCCTCCTTCACCAGTATCGCCAGCAGCCCAATACGCTGCAGACCTCCCGCGCTAATCAGACGCCGTCAACCTCTCTCGTCCGACGACCCGGCGGGCGACGAGACAACGACGCGACAACATGACCAAGTCAAAATCGCCCCCCAGTGCAGCCGGATCATCAGCTTCGGCCCCTCGCCGACAGCCCGCGGGGAGCAGACCTGGAAAGGCAAGATCCCTGGCTTGTAGACAATGCCGAGATCGCAAAATCCGTTGCGATGGCGCTCGTCCCGTCTGCGACTCGTGCTCCAGACGCGGTCTCTGCGCTGATCAGTGTGTTTATCCCGAGATCGAGCACGAGGGCTCCATTGCCTCGTCGCGGAGGTGAGTTTGAGCTCAACACATCAGACCGTTTGTGGATGGGAGCTGGACTAACCTGGTCATAAAGCTACATCCGCGCGCTGCAGAAGCGAGTGCAGGAGCTTGAAGAGAAGGAAAAGCACCTGGTACGTTTTACCATACCATGTACCATGCTCATGCTCCCTTCTCGGGGAATTGTCACTAATACCCGCCATAGGAGCTTGCTGTTCAGGGTCAGGGTCGCGATGCTTTTGCCGCCACTACACCCGTCCATGACGACAGTTGGAGAAAGCGCTCCAGCTCTCCCAGTGTGGTCTCTGAGCGTCTAGCACGACCTTCAAGGCTTGATCAGCAACACTTACCACCCATCCACGTCGACTCTGGCTATCCTCTGCCCTCATTTCCTGCCGGAGCTGGGTCCCTGCCCATGGTTCACGAACCAGCCAGCTACTACTCCCGTGCTCATCACCCAATGGGCGCCAGTCCACCGCTGACCGATGACCTCGAGGAACCCTCTACGGCCAAGGCTTCATCCTTTGGCTCCTACTCTTCCAACGTCAAGGCAGCTCTGATGCTGGACAAGATTGTACTCCCATCCGCAGATCTCATGGACGAGCTGCTGGCCGAGTATTTCAACAATGACTGGATTACCATGCCAGTTGTCCACCGTCCGTCCTTTTACCAACGCTACCATCGACTCATCGCTGTGGCCAACTCTCGTTACCGTCGCGACATTCCTCTCCAAGAAGCGACCGAGCTGGCAGCGACCTACTCTCTTCTGCTCGGAATGCTCGCCATCGGTCAACTAGCCAAGTCGCCAATCACAGAGTCCATCGCGATGCACGCATCTCACGCCCGCGAGTTTCACCAGCAGGCAAAACCCCTTCTCGTCGTCGATCTTTTATCAGTGGCATCCCTTCCTGTCGTGCAGGCTTTGGTCATTCACGCTCGGTTCTTGCGGCGAATGGGCGCGGCACAGGAGAGCTGGATGCTGACGGGAATGGCACATCGGCTTGCGGAGGGTCTCATGCTTCATGTTGATCTTCCAGGAAAGATGCAGGCTGATCGTGAGGAGCGGAGGAGGACATGGTGTGCTTGTGCTATGCTTATTAGGATGCAAAACTCGCCTGGAAGCCAGACAAATCCTAGCTTTGGAACGCTGCCCCAAGAAGTCGACGACGAATATCTAGAGACGTGTCCGCACAGTCCGGACCGAGCACAGCCTTGCGATGTTCCCTCTCGGCTCGCCTTCTTTAATCAGTCACTGAAACTATCCGATCAAGTTCTACGGCCAGTTCATGATTATTACTTTGGCCAGAATCTGACCTGCAACAACAAGGAATCCATCTCTGACATTCTCTCCACCGCACTCAAGCTTGACTGCGAGTTGGAAGGGTGGCAGGCTGCTTTGCCTGAGCACCTGCGCGTCAAGTTCCCTTGCACCCAGCCCGAAGCGGTCTTCCGCCGCCAGGCTACCCTTTTACGAATGAGGTATGCTCAGTGTTTGTCGGAGAGCTCATGCATTCACGTACTAACTCGAATCAAGGTATCTAGAAGCAAAGGCATTGATTCCTCGGGCGGCAATCATCAAGATTGTTGGCAGCCACGCAAGTCAGCCATCATCGCTGATAGCACGGTCGATGTTGTCGGGCCTCTTTGAATCCTGCTATGCTGCAAGTGTTGAGCTGGAGGACATTATGGGCCGTGAGAGAAGGTTGATGACTCTTGATGGACCCCCCGAAAGTCAGTCCGCTATTGGTAAGTTCAGAGATATCCTTGAACCCGTTAGACGAGCATTCTAACCTTTCATCAGCTCTTAGCATAGCAGGTCTGACGCTCACTGTCTTGGCCCAGCATCCTCTTTTCAGAGACATGGCCACCAGCCCCATCCCCGTCACAGACGAAGCAAGACGCTGTCTCGCAACAGCAAAACAGTACATGAACTCTACCCACCCGCTAGCCGAGCGATTTGTACACGCTCTCGAGACTGCCTTGCAGCCTCCATCTCGATCCGCCTCGCCTCGCGGTGTGTTGGACCCAGCACTGGAGCCCAAGACTGTTGGCCCCGTTCTGTCCAACTTGACTGATACCCCGGGAGCCGCGGGGATGGCGATGCTTGAGGCCTGGTATCTGAGGAAGCAGGACCTTGCGCCTGGACATGGGTTGCCTGTCACGGAGATTGTTTCTTTGTGGTGATTATACAAGGACGGCATAAGGGTTTGGAGTTTTATTCAGCGTGCAAGATACCCAACCATGAATTTGACTGAAATGAATTGAATCAACTATTATCTTGGATCTTGGATCTTGGGTCATATCTCATATTTTGTCTAGTTCTGGCTGCGTCAAGTGTTGGGCTTTATCAGGCGCAGCTTGGTCGGGTCGCTGCGTTGATGGCCGACATGTCTCACAACAACAAAGTAATCTGCCTAAGCACATGTGTCAATGGCCAATGGCTCTCAAGTAATTTGTGATATCCGGATACTTGCTGGTATCTTTGGCGTGGTCGGCCTCCCTTCATGGTACGGTTGGTCCAGCAAACACTTGGGCCTGTTGCCGCAACTAACGGATGATGATAGCTATAGTGAGATATGGAGATACAAGCTCCAATAGGAGGCAAAAGCTGCCTAATCTTACCAAATAGAAACGGGCCGTTCAAAGGGCTAGCAATCTACTCAGCCTTGCCATGTAGCCAAAGGGCCGGTGAATGGCCATATTCACCAGCAGGTAAGTAACCGAGGCCTCAGACTGTTTGTTTACGATGATCGAGTTACTATACAGCATGTAGAAACCGAGTGACTGCCCGCATCGAGATATAAATACCATCGTTTCTTTTTACCTTTCTTCTCTCTACCTCCACCACCTCGGACCAACAACAGAGACAACACTTCATCACACCTCATGAAAAAGAAAGGAGTCAAGAGAAACGCATCTCTCACACCTCTCGGACCTCCCGCCAAGATGCCAGTCTCCAAAACTACCCAGTCGAGCGAGGGTCTCGCCAACCGAGCCCTTCTCGATAAAATGGATAAGCTGAGAGAGCTTGGAATCTCTGACATGGTTCCCCTTCCGCAGGCAAGTCACTCTTCAACAGAAGCTGTCTCTATACTGACAAGATGGTTAGATGGTTGTAGTCGGCGACCAGAGCGCGGGAAAGTCCAGTGTCCTCGAGTCTCTCACGGGCTTTCACTTTCCTCGCGATGTGACTCTTTGCACACGCCATGCCACAGAGATTATCTGCCGCCGTGAAGAGACGTCTAGCATTGCCATTTCCATCCATGCTGTTGACGCTGACGAGGAAGAGGCGCGGGCTTTCCATCGAACTGTCACGAATCTCGACGCCAAGGAGTTTGGCCAGATCTTTCAAGATGTAGGCATCATCCATCCATCCGCTCTGTTAGCTGAACTGGAACTGTGCTGACTGAGTAAACAATAGGCTGCTCAAGTCATGGGTATCGAGTCAGATCACAGTGGCAACTCAGTCGGCTCTGCCTTTAGTCGCGACGTTCTCCGCGTCGAAATCAGCGGACCTGATGAGGATCACCTCACCGTGATCGACGTGCCGGGCATGTTTGAGAATGAAACGCCCGGCCTGACAACCAAAGCCGACATTGATCTCGTCAAAACCATGGTGAAAAAGTACATCAACGAATCGCGGACCATCATCCTCGCCGTCGTTCCCTGCAACGGCGACATCGCCAACCAAAAGATCCTCACCTACGCCAAAGAAGCCGATCCGGAGGGCAAGCGAACCCTCGGCGTCCTCACCAAGCCTGATCTCGCCGTTGAAGAAGCAACAAAGCGCGTCGTCGTGGATCTCGTCCTGGGCAAGCGTCGTGATCTGCAGCTGGGATACTGCGTCGTCAAGAACCGCGGCGCAGACGATACATCGTCCAGCCCTGATGATCGTAACATGCAGGAGAGAAACTTCTTTACCCAAGCACCATGGACCAAACTCCCCGCTGACCGCATCGGCATCCCTGCCCTCAAGACACGTCTTGGACAGCTCCTGATGGACCGTACCAAGAGCGAGTTTCCCAAGGTGCGTTCCGAGCTCTCGGCTAAGCTCAAGGAGAGTGAAGTGCTCCTCAAGGCCATGGGTCAATCGCGCAGCACCGAGTCTCAGCAGCGCGTCTACGTTGGTGCTGTGGCGGCGCAGTTTACACAGATCAAGAACTATGGTCTTGATGCGTACTACACACGACACGAGATATTCGAGAATGGAGAGCTGAAGCTCATCACGCGTATCCGAGAGATCAACGAGAGCTTTGGAAAGGTTCTCTACGAAAGAGGACACACTAGAAACTTCTCTACTTCTGGTGCGTGGGGACCGAAACTAACCGAGGAAAGTGACGGAGCTACCGATGAAGAGCAGGATGAGAGTGCCAAGCGAGAGGATCTGTATGACCAGACGTCCTTCGCCATTCCGCTGCTGGGAGAAGAGGACTTGGTGGATCATGTCCTCTACGACGCCTACTGTTGTCCCGCACCCCAGCAAGAAGACATCATGACCTACATTGAGAGGGAGTACTTGACCTCTCGAGGCTATGAGATTGGAACTGTATGTCTGGTCCACCACGATGAGAGAAGAGCTAGCTGACCAACACGCGTCTAGTTCAGTGGTGAGATGGTACGCAACACCTTCAAGGAACAGTCCAAGAAATGGCGTCCCATGGCCCGAGCCCACGTCTCCAACGCCATCCTCGTCGTCCATCACTTCATCCGGTCAGTTCTCGACAAGTGCTGCCCTCATCGTTCCATCCGCGACGAGCTGTGGCCGTTCCTCCTCGACGACCTACAGCAGCGTTACCGTCGCGCAGTTGACCACGTAGAGTTCCTTCTCGAGGTAGAGTTCGAGGGCAAGAGTATCACATACAATCCCGACTTTGAAAAGTCCCTGAGTCGCCTCAAGTTTTCCCACATGAACGATCTCGGTGAAGCGGTTGAGATCAAAGTCAGGGAGCTCCAGCACACCGACTCTGCAGCTTCGGAAGCCCGCAGCGTCGTTGAAGCACGACTCAGCAAAGAAGATAGCCTCAGCACCACTCGTCGAGATATTCACAATGTCCTCCGTACGTATTACGACAGTGCCCGTAGTCGCTTCGTCGACGTCGTCTGCCAACAGGTCATCGACCACTTTCTTCTCAATGCCGCCGATGGCCCTCTCACTGTGCTGTCTGAAAAGGTCGTCATGCACATGACGCCGGAGCAGCTCGAAGCTATTGCTGGCGAGGACATGCTCAGTCGGGACCGGCGTGAGAAGTTGACCCGCGACATGGAGAATCTGAAGCAGGCCCTCAAGATTCTGCGTGGCTGAACAAGATGGCACATACCCCCAAGACTTTGGCCATGTCCTCTGTTGCTTTCAGCACATCTTTGATGCTCATGGAGGACCCGGCATGGAGAAATGACATGTTTGCCCTGCTCTTGTTAGACGAATAGATGCATGTCTTGGCATAGACATAGAGAGGGCTTAGACAGTAGACAGTAGACAGTCAAGAACTTGGGATTAACAACCTAGTAGGAAGCACCTTGGGTAATGACAAAGTTGATAAACAGCAGTTCATAGAGGGCGGCGATGAGGCCACTTGCTGCCAGCATCAGAATCAGTCTTGTATAGCAAATCCGTCTCCGGTCTAGGCAGGGTCAATCTATGCCATCACAGTCATCTTGTGCTGGAGATTCTTTGTATTCATCATTCATTCGTACAAGTTGCGAGGTCTTCAAATCCAACTGAGGCCTCCGACTGCCGATATCACACTCGACATTTTTCCAAAATCAAACATCTAAGGTATCATAGTCTAAATTTCATTATCCCCCAACGCCCCAAACGTGCTAGCCATGTTTGACCAACACCTGTTTTGTCAATTCAAGACATTATTTAAGCAGGCTACCAACGTCCTGCAGCTGGACCGAGCTCAATAGTGGCGGCGGTCCTCCTCTGTCTATGCGTCCCCAGCCAGCTCCCCAGCTCGGTGGCGGTTGCGGAGGGCTGGCGGCCCCAGGCGCTGGGGTGCTTGCTGGGAAAATATCGTCGTCTGTTGTACCTGAGCTTCGAGTGCTCAAGGCGATGTCCGTGCCGCTGCTTGACTTGGCCTTGCAATGTCTCCTCCAGAGACGAGGCCTCCGAAGTCGGGACGTCTCGGCCATGAGCTCAGGCGATGTCATGATACCGACACGGTCCGGTTTCCGGAAGTGATTCGTCCTGGAACGAGAGTAGGAAAATCCAGCAGGTTGGCCACCATTGAAAGGATTCCATGCCCTGAGTTTCGGTGATCCTAAGCTTATGCTACCATTGCAACCCGCATTGTAGCTTGTGCGAGGCTCGCCAGAAAGCTCTTCTAGGGTCATGCCCTTGGTCTCTGGGATCAAGAAAGAGACCAGGGTGCCGAATAACATGAAAAGGGCGAAAAGTTGAAGCAGTCGGTGTAGGTTCGGCGAGCACTCCATGTTTTTGCAACCTTCGAGCGCTCCCTGGCGCACCAAAGGGATGCTGATGCACTGAGAAATTATAGCACCAATCTTGCCCATGGCAGCCGAAATACCATGGCCAGTCGATCGGTATCGGGTAGGGAAACATTCGCCAGGAACGATGAAGGTGGTCGTGTTCGGGCCGGCGTTGAAGAGAAACATGCCAATGATGTACAGCCCAAGTAAAGCCCCCTGCGTCAGATTCTCATGGGCAAATCCGAGAATGCAAAACAGAATCGTTAGGAGAAGAAAGCCGATGATCTGTAGCGGCTTGCGACCAAAGGTGTCGATTGTTAGAATAGAAGTCCAGTAGCCAGGGAGCGAGCCGGCACAGGTCAATATGATCATTCCTACCGCTTGGCTGTAAAGTTTGTCATAAAGATTATTGCCGGCTGCATAGCCGACAGCCTGAAGGACTATAGTGTTGTTAAGTCCCAGGCCATAGAAAGCGAGATCCTTCAAAGAAGTTAGTTAAAGTATCTAGCAGGCGAGTAAATGGGGAAGCCTACCAGGAAGAACCAGGACAGAGTAGTACCCAGCAGCATCTTGAGATTCGCCCATTGGCGAAAGAACGATACAAGGTCGGGCCAAGATGCGCGAGGTACGTTGAGGCTGCGTCCAGCAACGTGCTTTGTCCTGACCTGATGAACGATATCGAAAGAACCCTTGGACTTGCTGGTTACGTACGCCTTGATGTCAGCATCACCCTTCTCCACGTCGTGTTCAACATCAAATGTATATCGAGGGGTTTCGGGAATGGTGATGCGATAATAGAGGGCGACGCAGGCAGGAATGGCGCCCACTCCGACAATGATTCGCCATGCTCGGTCGGCAGCCAGTCGACAGTCGTATCCACATTGGCTCTCGTCTGCAGCACCCATGAATGCATCCTTAAATGCCACAGTCGTGATGAGAGCAACAATGGCAGCGGCAAGTTGTCCTAGCCCCTGCATGGAGAACACCGCCGCAACCATGGCGCCGCGCCACCTTGTCGGTGCGAACCTAGCGGGTTCCCAGTCAGCTTAATTAAACAAAAGTGCATCCGTGAGGGGCTTCGCGTGAACTAAATCACAGCCACAAAAGTTCACAGTCGAACATGGTATTGACAACTTACTCAGATGTGATAACGCTTGACAGTGGATAATCACCACCGATTCCGATGCCCTGTTTTAGTTAGTAAAGTGTGGTATGAAACCAGATTCTGCAGACTTACCATGATAATGCGCCAGAAAATAAGCAAGCCAGTTGATCCCATCGCTGGACTGGATGAGATGAGGGCGCAACACAAAGTCGCAAAGATTATAATGCCCAATTCAATACCATACATGCGACGTCGTCCAAAACCACTATTTGAGTTGTTAGCACATTCTTGTCCACACAGAAAGACGAGAGTTGGCTGAAATGCAAAGGGGGTACGCACTCTGCTAGCCAGCCGAAAACAATCATGCCTACGACGATTCCTGCTGCTGTGGATGCCTTGAAGGCCTGGTTGACTCGGTCAGGAAGGTAACCATCGTTGCCACTGAAACCGTTCTGTGGGTTTGTATCTCCCCAAAAGACAACGCCCAGGAGGATAGTGATGAGATTGATGGCAAAAATATCGTAAGAGTCCAAAAAGAAACCGACACCTGCTACTAAAACGGCGCGGATGTCTGTAAGAGAGTATGATTAGTACATAATGGAGATATACAAAGCGGAAATCAAGATGTATAAAAAAGACGCTACTTACGGTATGCACCAAAGGGGACTTTGTCAATTTCAGACAAGGCAAGGCGGCGGCGAAGGTTCGGGTCAGGGATGTGAGAAAAGTCATTGAAGAAATTGTGAAAGGCGTTGTTTCCGCCATAAGTGCGATCCTGTTGAGGACTCACCCCAGGCGGGGGGAGTATATCGTCGTCGAGGTCTGGCATTTTGAAGTTTACGGCGAGCAGATATTGGGAGCGATGATATCCGTAATCGACGACATGGATTGTTCGGGATGGGGATGCCTCGGGATGAGTTTCGCGATGATCTCCACCTCTTCGGGGGCTGATTCGTGAGAAGAAAATCAGAGAGACATCAAGACCCTGTTCTTAAGCGTGGCGTTTTCAGTGGCCAAATCCAGCTCTTCCCAGATATGATGTCCAACCCAGTTCAATCCAGCTGATGGTCTTCTTTCACTTCAGATCTTTGTTCACTGAATCAGCGCTGAGTTGAGCGCCAAGTCGGTCCACCAGAACACCAGCCGGCAGGATGGCCGTTCAAGTCCGTTTCAAATATCCAACAACGCAGCAAAAATCTTTAGTTTCTTGCCAATTCCAACAACCCCCAACTTCAACCGGCGTTGATTTATCGAGGGGAAGAGAGTGCTTTTCTGCTGTCCAAATGCGACATCGATACCATGGATCGGATTTCGGCGTTGACGGCGATGGTCGGAGGGCGCGGGAGAGTTTCCTGGGTGAAGAACAAGGTTGATGCGACAAGTGGTGATAGTCTCAGCAGGAAATCGAAACCTTTCGTAGAAAAGTAGAAAAATTAAGAGAAAACGAAGAAAAATATTGTGTTTTCAGGCAATATGGAACGTGTGAAATGGGGAAGTTGGGAGGATTCCTGACTTGCTAGGACAGGTGGGATTGGGATACGGCCGGATGTAGCGTTCCTGCCGTGTGTGCCCAGGTAGGTACCTCCTCCCCTCTACGGATGAGGGATGGGATGGTGCAGGTGCAGTAAGTGGAGTCGCATCTACGGCGCGCCTTCCACAATAGAATCTCCGGCCAAGCCACTGGAAGCCGAGGAAGAAGCAAGATGGAAAGTCCACTGCACACCCACTTCAACATCCCCGAGCCAGTCAGCGTTCAATGTGAGACCTCTGAGCGTCCACAGCATGCAGACCACCAAGATGAATGGAACACCAGCATGTCCATGCTTTTTCAAGACTCATGCTTATGCGTGTGCTCCACAAGGCCCGACGGCAGCTTCAGAGCAGGTCATTCTGCGAAGTACCTCCTCTATCGAGCGTAGGCCAACCTGACCAGTGCTCAGATGCTGACAAAGAGTCCCAGCTCCAAAGCATCTCGTTCAAAAAAAAAAAAAAAAGGATCCAGGGTTTCGAGCTCAGCTTGGCTCAAGAGTCCCTGTCTAAAGCCCGCCCACTTCTCAGAGCACCCCTGTTGTCAACTACGCTGCTCGAAGCACGCTGGGCCAATTGGAAACCACCGGAGGCCAATGGCCAAAATCATAACGCCCGCGCCTTGCACTGAGATGGCTGCCCCCCACATCACGGGGGTCGGTTTGCGCTCCTCCAGGGCCGTGTTGAGGATTCCAGCAACTGGAAGCGTTTATTGTTTTCTGCATGGTGTAAGGCTGGTAGGTCGCTTGGTTGATATCGAGAAACCTCTTTTGAAGCTGGTTGGTTCAAGCCTCTGATCAACTTTCCCAGAGTGTTCTATCATTTAATCGAGCCAATATATCATGGTTCACAGGAGTTCTCCTCAGATTGGCCCCTGTTTTTCCAGAACAATTAAAAAAAGTTATGCCTCAGGCCATTGCGAGTTTTCTTCTGTCATAGGAAGGTTTCCAGAAGCAATCAATCGTTCCATGGATCCATCATGCCGCATCAAGCACCCATTTTCATCTCACCACGGTCAGTTGGTCGCAGATCTCGCCGACTGGGGACTTTGTAGATTTTACCGCGGGCGTTTTATCTCTTTCATTCCTAGTCACATTCACGCATTTGATCGACGCGGATGTACCATTCCCACCAATGTCTTATTTCCGTCTTTGGCGCATCACATCAATGACGACGGCTTGAAAATGATCGGCAAATACTATGTAGTCCTGTCCGTAAACTGGCAGACTGGGGTTCTGTGCATCTCTCAACCCCCCTCCCCTCTCTATCCGCAAGACCACATAGGTAGCCAATGTCAACTGTCACACGCCCTTTGAACAGCGTGAAGAGAAGAAGCACTAACAAAGCGGGCGTCTCTATGCACTTTTGCGTACGTAACAGCTGCCCCAGCTACTCCGTACAGTGGGTTCACATCTTCTACATAGTATCTATTTACCTTACTCATCACCCGTATCTAGGTCGTGTGGTGCCGTGCACGGCTCTGTCTTGGACTGTTGCATTGCGCAACACACGTTTGCTTCGCTGCAACAGAAAATGCATGACTTTCATTCATTTATCCACTCACTAACCATTCTCAAGTGAAACGACTGTTACTCTCTTCCCGTCAATAGCGCGGACAGGGACAGGGACAGGTTCTGATTCATTCTCAAAGACCGTTTCCGTCACCATGAGAAAGTCTCCACTATTCTCACCTTCGAAAATGCTTCTAGCCGGTTTCTCAAGATTGCCACAGCATGGGACGGACAATAACCGGTCAACTCGCCTGATTCTCTATTAAAATTTACGTATTACGGGGTCTACGCTGCTGACCCTAGCTTGTGCGTACTATACCTGAATACATTTGCGCGTAATCTTGTCAATCTGCGACGCGTGCCGCTTGAAACCGATACCTCAACTACTTGGGATTCCCTGACATTCAGTTATCATCTCGGTCGGTGTAGAAACCGCGCTGGGCCAAGCCCGTTAGAGCGCCCGGCAGCGAGTTTGCTCTTGTCTCATGGCATTCACAACTTTCAGCTTTCGCCAATACGACAATGGCCCGTGTCTCACACCAAGCCAATCGGTTCCCCACGTGTGCTGCTCTCTTTGGTCTTGGCCCTGGCCTTGGTTGCCGAGCTGTCTTCTTCTCACAACGCTTACCTGGTGCCATGCCTCGCCTCGCCTCTTCAAGATTTGTTATAATAGACGAAACTCGGAGGTTATGCTGTAACGCAACCCGGATTGATTTGTAACCCGGTGGATTCTCGGGGGGCTTCCTACATACACGTCTTCACATACCCACAAGGAGACACGCCGTGAACCGATACTTGTCATGCCAAGATCTATTTTTCTTTTCTCTATCTGCGACTAGGAGAAAAGAGGAGGGAAATAATCGATTGCTGCTCTTTCAGCCACCAGTGATGTTCAGTCTCTGGTAGTTTCACATAGTAGCAGTATTGCATCTCTAGGTCTTCACAGGTCTACGAGAACAAAGTATCCATGCTTTTCGATTTCTTTTTACGAGAAAACCTATACCGTAGTACTATGAGCATCCTATTCGTATTATATGCTTGGTATTCGTCCAGCTGTCGCGTCATCAAACCTAACGTCTCGGCTCCGGGATTTGACTCACAACGACACCCCATGCCGTCCTACCTCAAGACTCAGGCAGGCAAGATGTGCGGTCTCTTGACACTCTTTCCTCCCAGGTTAACCATACTCCCCTACATATGCTGCAATGGGAGCCGAAGTCGGCAGTGGTAGCCTCCGCGGGTATCGGTCCATACCCCCGAGACAAATCGCAAACTGAGAAGGGACACTGAGAGAACTTGGTCGACAGGAAAAGAACGCAGGCAAACAAGCTCTGAACTTTCTTCTGTAATTGGATGTCTCATGATATTCGATTTATCGCTGCTTTCGTCTATGTGCATTCCTCACGAGCAGTCTATCTGCCTTAGCTATACATCACTAGTCCTCGAAGCACCCGGAGTACGTGTTATCCGCGCCAAATGCTATCTCCTCAACGGCTTTATTTGTATCTGTGAGATATGGAATATTGATAAATAGAAATTCTATTGCAAGTGGGCAAAAGCGTGGTGAGCAGTGAAGGGGGTGACGTTGCATGCCAACATGGTTCGATACCGCAAGCCTACAGCAACCACGCCTATTCTCAAGTTGAGCGATATTGATAAAAGAATAAAATGATCATAAATTTGAAGAAAACTGTCAGTTGAAAGTTCTCTGCTTCTGAAGTGAGGGTTCAGAATATTAAACCAAGACGTTATTCCGGGTCAGTATTAAAGAAAGCATTTATTCAGCCACCATTCTTCAGCACAGGTTCTTATATATGATAGCCGCTAGACTTTTCTTTTGGGTAGATACCAGTGGTATTTCCCAGTATATTATTTTATGAGCTCTTGCGACGTGTTACATGCAGCTTCACCTCCTTCGCTCAACGGAGATCCTCGACCACGCGGAACGACACTTGGCCTTTGGTTTGTCAATGACCCTTGCATGGATATACAGATACATAACACAATGTTATTTCAACCACTTATCATATATTGTGTCAATCCTCTGAGGGGACGGATGCCAAAATACATGGCAGGAAATAAACCGTGGATTCAGATGATCCACCTACATACGCAGCTGCTGTGTGTTGCGCGAGTAATGTGCCTCAGCATATTTCTCTCCAAGTACCCTTCAACTGCTCTCTAAATCTGTTCTCCGCTCACTATGCTTGATAATTTTAACAACCACCTTTTCAATTCTAGGTTAGCAAAGGATTATAGCATTGTGCTTCAAAGGATCTCACGTTAACAAGTCATGGGGCTATACTCAATTGTCTTCATATTGTGTTTATCTCTGCAACAAACAAATAAGCAGTATCAAAGGCGGTTAGTATCCAATTAGGGTTGAGCACAATGGCTTTGTTCTGCTTATGTACACGGCTACAGAATCACCTTGGTAGTATAGTAACTACTCAACGACCCAAAGCATAGACTCATGTGGCAAGTTCAAACACGATATCACGGGCAGGTCAACACACCAATCATCCAAAATGTAACTGTTCGTCTTACAAAGATTATTTTATACGCATATTAGACAGACAGTAGCACAAGACAGAGAATCTTAAGATCTTGTTTTGCATGAATTCTTTGCTCTTATAGATTACCAGGCAGTGATATCCTCAACTTCGGCCTCGCCGAATGTGCTTGACTTGGTGAGCTGTCCAACGCTAGCCTCCTCAGATGCGGCACCATCCTTGGACATGATATCAGGCAGAACCTCCTTGAAGAACGAAAGAACATAGTTGTTGACCTGCTCGAACTGCAACAGGAATGCATCGTGGCCCTCTGGGCTGTCGATTCGTTCCAAACGCGCATTGGGAACATGCTGTGCAATTTCCTCCTGCTCCGCAAACGTAAAGAGGCCATCGCTTTCGATACCAAGGACCAGTGTGGGCTGCTGGATCATAGCTAGTGCATCGGCGATACTGCCTGCTCGGTTGCGAGACACGTCATGAGTGTCCAACTTACGTGTCATGGCAATGTAGCAGTTGCTGTCAAACCGGTTGACAAACTTGCGGCCTTGATATCGCAGATACGACTGCGCTGAGAAGTAATGGGACTGTGGGATCTCCCCTCCAGTGAGGCTGCCATTGCTTGGTCCGTGGAATTGAGGGTCTGCAATGTTGTCGGGCACTGCAGGTGACTGAGCAGCCGAGGCAGCATCAGTCGTGCTGTTCTGACGAGAGATGGACGTGCGCTTGACAACATGGCCATCGTTGTGAATGTGGAAATGCGCCTCCGAGGGAGTCGAGGGGCGTGGCCGGCCGCCGATAGTTTGAACCTTTGATGGATCGGGGATGTTGCGCCCAAATCGAGACTCAAAGGAATTGCGACTTCGATAAGTGAGCAGAGCAGACATGCGAGCCGCACCCAAACCAGTAGAAGGCGGGTCATCAAAAGGGTAGTACCCATCGTCGTACTTGGGGTCAGCATAGATGCTTTGTCTTTGTGCTTCACCCCAACTGATGCCCCACGCGCTGTGTCTGCTGGAGGTGGCGATGGGGACGATACAACGGATGTAATCCTTGCCAAAGTATGCCCACTCAAGGACGAACATGCCACCAAGAGATCCTCCAACAACAGCAGCGAGTTGCTTCACACCCAAGTCGTCAAGGATGAGCTTGTGGAGGCTATTGATCGTTAGTGCTGCTACATTCTGTCCAAGTTGGTCTTATCAGCTCTTGAGGCCAATGCTTACTTGACATCGTCACGAATTGTAGTGAGAGGAAACTCGGGTCCATATCGACCCTTGCTTGGATCGTTATCCTTGGCCGTCACCGGGCTTGCAGTACCATAGGGACTGCCCAGGCTGTTCATGCAGACAATGAAGAATCTGGAAGTGTCGAAAGCTCGGCCAGAACCTCCGAGCAGAGGACCCCACCAGTCGCCCACATCAGCACTTCCAGTGAGCGCATGACATATAACCATGGCATTGCTGCCTTCGTCATTAAGCTTGCCGCGAGTGGTATAAGCAACAGGGAGGTTGTATAGAGTGACTCCAGATTCGAGAGTGAACTCTGGAATAATGGCTATCTGCTGTTCGGGAATGAGAGCCGCAAACGGGTTCTCAGGCTGTGATTGCGTTCTTTCTTACAGGTATTCAGCCACTGATCTTTTCATGGTACAGGGAAGGTCGAAGGTGTAACTCAGGGTAAATGTACATTTGAAGGAATATATGTATGGGGAGGGAGGTGTTGAAAGCACAAGATGAGTTTGGATAGGTACTGACCATATTGCTTATGAGAGTTGCCGTTAGCTGCAGTGTTTTCAGCCATTGTCACAGTTGGCATAGTCGTCAGTAGTCGCTGGAGCCTTCTCACGATAATTGCAAGTGGTTGTGTAGAAAGATCGGATCCAGGTCGCTCCAAGAAGTCCAGGATTGATATTGCAGCCACTAGACCCCGGAAATCTTTGCAAGACCGAAAAATTCGACCCAGCAGATCAACAGCTGCTAGTCAGATGTAGTTTTCGGATCGATTGACCCGAAAGAAGTGATTCAATACAAGTTTAGGTGAAAAGTCCCGTCCTTGCAATGGCGTAATTCTCTCTGGTCTCCATGGCTGGCCGTGACTCAGCCAATTGCGGCAGTCTCTTTGTTGCAAGAATTGGCCGGCACCGGAGTCAGCTGCGCGATCACGTGCGTTCGGGAGCCGGGTGTGATGGCACAAGAACTAGAACAACGTATAATATCATTGACTAAGGGATGGGTACTGCGTGGAAAGCGATGTATCTTGGTCTTGGCATGCAATTTTCCCCAAAGATGCTGAAACTTGGTATAGATGGTGAACTGCTAACCGTATTGTCATAGTACATGCCATTCCTCGAATCCTTACATAAGCTGTGGATGGTCCGTGCGTTCATTGCACCCTGCCACCGTCGTTGCCAGCGCGCGTTGGCAGCCTCGTTTCCCCGGTAAGGCTGCCAGTTCGTGAATCTGATCCATGCTTTGAATTGAGCTCTCAGTGTTCTTTTCCAACCTCATCCTCTCAACACGCCATCGCGACTCGACTTCCCCGCTGCATATCAAATTGCAGTCGTCGCCTATCTAATCACTTTACAGCGTCGAACTACTACGCGCTCTTGTATTATATCACATCTCCTTTTCTTTCAAGTCATTCACTACGTCGTCAGCTTTGTCGCGACCATAACCTTTCCCCACCCGAAACTCCTTGTCGTCAAAAGTCAGTCTTTCTTTGTCTGCGTCGCCAGCATCAGCAACAACAAATGCCACTCCCTCCGTTCTTTCCGAAATATCCAACTCATTTTCTTTCTCCCAGACCCCAAGATATACAGTTTCTCGAATAGCGCAACATAACGCTACCATCTAATGAAGTAAATCGCCCTCGGTACGACTTCGTTTTCGAGAGCTATGGCCCCGAAACGCAAGAGGAACGACCGCCATTCCGAAGGAGGCCGATCCTCCCCGCATCGACCTGGGGATACGACTCTTGGCCAACACGACCGCGACGAAAGTATGGGACGTGGTCGCGGTAGAGGACCTCGTGGTCCTGGCCGACGCGATTCATCTCAAGGTCATGGTCGAGCTCCCCCAAACCATCAACCCAACCCTTCGCCTACACACCGACGACCCGGCTCGTCCTCTCATGCATCACAGCAGCCGCCGCCCCCTCCCCCTCCACTGCCAGCGATTAAGAAACCCGCGTATGTACCTCCACCTATGTTACGACCGCCCTCGCCAGTCCGATCCAACTATCGCTACGATATTGTCACCGATGAAAGGGTGAGCGCCTGGACTGAGCGCGGTCGAGATGAGATCATCCAGCACGGAAAGCAGTCGCGGGACGATGTCGATATCACAGAGCTCTCGAGCCTGTTTCAGGAATTCATCCACGCAGTCGTCGAAGCCCGACTACCACCAGCTGATGCAGGTACTTGTGTCAAGGAAATCCTTGGTGACGAAACGACGGAGATCATTAAGGATTCATACGCGTTTGCTCCCCACACTCTATTCCTTGACTCTTTGTCGATTGTCATGGACAACGAGCCCGCTATTTACAGGCCACCCCTTCGCGAATTTCTCTTGTCAACTGGCGTGTCGTTGAATCTAATGCGCCAGGTGCTCGATGCCGAAATTCTGCAACAATTGGGCCTTATCAGGGATAACTTTGTCAAGTTAGGTATTAAACAGGCAACAAACCTGCTCTATCGACAAGCAAATTACAATTTACTGCGCGAGGAGACTGAAGGATATTCGAAACTTATCACAGAGCTGTTTACAACAAGCAGTGTGGCACCCCCACCTCCCGAGATGGCCGAACAGACATTCGAACGAATCAAGGCATTGATTGGAACGTTTGATCTTGATGTTGGTAGAGTGTTGGACGTAACTCTTGACGTTGCAGCCGCCGTCCTCATCAAGCAGTTCAAGTTCTTTGTCAAGTTTCTACGAGTCAGCTCTTGGTGGCCTCGCACCCATCTCAAATTCAGCGCTGCAGTCTATGTTGGCGGTCTACCGCTCTGGGCCACCCCTGGCTACACGCAATGGACAACAACGGAAGACGATGAGAAGCTCTTGGAAGAAAAGAAGCAAGCCCGAGATCTCGTGTTTTGGGCCCGAGCTCGCGAGGCTCACATCGGAGCATTCTTTGAGTTGGGTGGTCGACAAGTCGCTGACTCTGACTCTCAGCAAGTTGCGCTTGCCAACGGTGCCACAAGTGATGATGCGGCGGCTGATATCGAAAGACAGTGGGTTCAGGAAACTAAAACATTGCCGCCTCCAGGCAATAGAACAGCCGCACAACTACTTGGCTTCAAGCTTCGCTTCTACAACTCGGACGCTCGAGATGAGTCGGATGTGCTTCCCGCAAACCTCCTATACCTCGCCGCTCTTTTAATTAAGATTGGCTTTATTTCCTTGACCGACCTCTACCCCCATCTCTCGCCAGTCGATGAAGAGATGGAACAAGTTCGCGAGAAGGAGATAAAAAAGATCGAAGAGGAAGAGCGGTCATCGCGGGGTGGCCCTATGAATGCACTTCTCATGGCTGGCGTCTTACCACAAGGCGACGATGACAATCCTAACGGCCCCAGCCTGCCTCGACGGGAGCTTTCTAAAAAGGCCGAAGCAGACACCAAAGAAGCTGCGGCTGAGACAGCAGACAACAAACCAAAACTACCTGAGCCCTTAGAGCAGAAGGTCGCGTTACTCACCCAGCTGTTGACTATTGGTGCCATCCCCGAATCATTGTTTATTCTCGGTCGCTTCCCATGGATACCAGAGGTCTTCCCCGAAGTGCTCGAGAGAATTCATCGTATCCTCCACCACTGCGTCGACAAGGTTTTCAACGACAGCCGTCCTATCGTGGTCGGCGAAGCTGGGTGTCCAACGAAGTTTGTCCCCGATTTCGATCAATCCGGGCTTCCAAAAGGCAGCGTTCGTCTAAGTAGATTAGCAACCCGGAAGTCACTTAGATGGCCGTTCCCCGACAAGATTGATACCAATGAGTCACAGAACTACCGATATTACTGGGACGAATGGGCAGACAATGTCCCTGTTTGCCAAACGGTGGACGATATCTTCACTCTTTGCGGGACGCTACTCAATATTTCTGGTGTCAATATTGGCAAAGACGAGGCTCTTCTAACCAAGCTAGCCAGGATTGGAGCGAAGAGCCTTGCTGAGGATAAATCAGAGCACAACTTAACCCGCTGGCACGACCTGCTCCGGCGACTGTTGTTGCCAGCTTTGAGTCACACAAAGGCCAATGCTTCTGTTGTCAACGCTATTTGGGAGCTTCTCAAACATTATCCTATGACAACTCGCTACTCCATGTACGCTGAGTGGTTTGAGGGCCAAATCTCGCGGCTGCCTGCCATGAAGGCAGCTTTTGCAAAGGCCACTTCGGAAACTCGGGGCACCATGAAGCGTGTTTCTCTAACAAACCTGAGTGAAATGGCCAAGCAACTCGCCAAAACTAGCTACTCATCTCCTGGTATTGTATTTAGGGTTGCTTTTGAGCAGCTTGAATCTTATCCGAATCTGATCGAGGCATTCGTGGAGTGCGCCAAGTATTTCACAGAGCTGTCTTATGATGTTCTTGTCTGGTCCTTGATGAGCTCTCTTGGCAAGTCGAGGAGTCGCACTCAAGCTGAACATGCTCTTACTACCAGTAAGTGGCTACAAGCCTTGTCAAGATTTTCTGGTAAAGTCTTCCGACGATATACGGTTCTGAACGCTACGCCCGTCCTCCAGTATGTCAACGATCAGCTAATCAAGGGCAACTCTACCGATCTGATCATCCTGAAAGAGCTCATTACTTCGATGGGCGGAATCGTGGATTCTGTTGACTTTACGGATCACCAAGTCTTGTCGATGGCTGGAGGTGAATACCTGCGACGCCATACCCTAATCCGCGGGCAGGACAAGCGATTCGAGAACATCAAGAGCTCGAAACGACTCATTCAAGCATTGACGGACTCAAAGCTTGCTGCGCAGCTTCTTGTTAATCTGACACAATATCGACAGGCGGCATTCTTCCAGGTGCCAGAAGACGAAGCCCACATCAAGTATTTATCTTCGATTATTGACGATTCGCATCGAATTTTGATCCAGTACTTGGACCTGCTCTGGAGCAACCTGGAGCCGACCTGCTTTGACAGCCTTGTGCCCGCCATTCCCGAACTGGTTCACTCCTATGGCTTGGATGTCAGTCTGGCCTTCTTGATAGGTAGGGCTAGCCTTGCCCACCGCATGTTTCCCTGGAAACCGAAGAAGCCTGAAGAGACGAAGGAAAAGGTCCAAGCCGCACAATCTGCGGATAAGGAAGGGGATATCTCCATGGCTGACACCCCCGTTGCAAATGGCGGCAACGAAACACCCAGCCAAGAAACTCCGCAAGCAGACGAACAGGTGGGTGTTGGAAAATCACCAGCACTAAACTCATCAACTAATCCGCCGCAATCACAGAAGCCGGACGATCCATCCCTTGTCAGGGCGGTACTGCAGCCTATTGTGGACACCATCCAAGACGCCGCTGGCCCCGAGACCTGGCAAAAGATCACCCCAGATCTCTATGTGACATTTTGGGCTCTTCAGCTGGGCGATCTCTACTGCCCCGACAAGATTTATAGACAAGAAAAAGAGCGCCTCAGAACCGAGGAGGTTGCTGTTTCTCGGGATCGCAGTGACATGTCGAGACGAGGGCAGGAACGTAAAGTGGAAAAGAGAAAAGAGCTCATGCAGCTTCAAATCGGACTCTCTGAAGAGTGCGGCGAGCATCTGCTGCGACAGGCAAAGTGGAAATTCTACCTGAGCAAACAGTTCCAAACATCTTTCCCAGAGCCTCGAGCTAAGCCAGACAGTATTTCCGACGCGCTTCTTGAGCAATGCTTCCTCCCTCGCATGCTTCTTTCCAAGGCTGATGCGGAGTACACATACAAGTTCATCAAAGCACTCCATGAGTGGAATGCTCCTGGTTTCCAGTTGATGTCGCTTTACGACCGTCTGTTCAACGCTAACCGGCTGAGGTCTCTTATTTTCACCTCTACTGTCATGGAAGCTGAGTACCTCGGCCGCTTCTTGAAGATGATTCTAGAAGATCTGTCACGATGGCACAAGAACGCACCTGTCCCTAACGAAAAAGACAAGTCAAAGGATCAGCCTAGATTGGGTGCATACGAGAAGGAGGGCAAAGGGCCAAGCGACCAACCTCGTCTCGGGTTTGCTCTGACCTTTGATGAAAATGGAAAGCCCTTGACCTTCGTGGAACACGAACAATTCCGAGATTTACTCTTCCGCTGGCATAAGAACCTCAATAGCGCTCTTCGCTCCTGCTTGGAGGGTACAGAATGGATGCATATTCGAAATGCCATCACAGTGCTCAAGGCTGTATTGGACTTCTTTCCTGCGATTGACTTCATGGCTACCAAGTTTTCTTCCCTTCTTCAAACTATCACCAAGCAAGAAACCGCTCCTAAACCATCGTCAGAAAGCGAGGTTGGGGGACGTGTCGATCTGGCAGTCGCCGCACAGGGCGCAATGTCAGAACTTCAGAGGAGGAAGTCCAAATGGGTCATGGTCCAGGCTTTCCGCCCTGGTGGTGTAAGTCTTTCCTCAAGTCGAGATTTTCCTACATTACTGACACTACATAGGCTGCCCAGAACGAAACAGACAAGGCATCTAATTTACGTGCGACGGCGCTTGAGTTCAAACCTGGTCCCGCCAAGTAAGTTACTGGCATCGATGAAACTGTGCCCTCTCTAACATGAATAAAGGCTTTCAAAGGGAAGGCAAAATGCTGTGGAAGAGGAGGACGGAGAAGTTAAGGATGCCAAAGATCCCAAGAACCCAGCAACAGATCCTTCGGCAAAGGCTACAACCTCAGCAAAGGACTTACTACCAGCCAAACCAGAATCATCTCAAAAGCCAAACAAACGTGACTCAACGCCATCGGGACCTCGCTCGTCGAATGTCAATTCTGGACCTATGGCTAGCACGAAGCATGAGTCTCGGCCCAATACGCTTCCTGAACGCCCACCTCACACCCTCCCAAGTCGACCTGATGTGCCCATTCCCTCACACTATCCTCCCGATCGATTTAACCAACCTCGAGGACATGAACGCCGCGATGGTAAAGAGCAACGGGATGCGCGGTCTAGAGACGGACGTGAATCCCGAGAAACTCGTGACGGCAGGGATCAACGAGAGCCCAGGGAGCCTCGTGACACCCGAGAACATCGCGAGCCAAGGGAACAGCGTGATTCTCGGCCTTTTGAACCTGCTCGCCCTGATCGTCCGCGCGACTTCCCTGACAGGCGAGCGCAAGAGCACGGTCGAGAACAGGCTCGACCTGACGCGTCATCACGCCGCGGCGACCATGAGCGGGACCGACGTGGAGATGCTAGAAGCGCCAGAGGCCATGATCATGGCCGCTTGAATGAATCGCCAGCTCCAGCTCCTGCAGCCCCGGTTGCCACTACTGAAGCGCCTGAGCCTCATATCAACCCAGAGAGGGCTGCCCTGCTCGCTCAAGACAATGAGCGCACACGTGTACCCGATTCTGATCGGCCTAGCAGGGGGCGTAAGAATGCTCCAGCAGAACCGATAGACGCAATCAACCCAGAGAGAGCAGCCATGATGGGGAACAGGGATGTCACACCGTCGCGTCCTTCTAGAAACGAGGCACGGGAGCACGCCTCTCATGTTCAATCCCCTCGACGAAGCGGACGCTATGGGCATGAAAGTAGCCAGCCAGAAGGTGGCCGCGAAGATCGGCATGATCGCAACTTCCCGGTTGACCATCGAGCTTCCGGCAGAGATCCGCGGGAGCGGTCGCCAATATCGAGCAACTACCGTGGAGAGAGACCGATGGACCGTGACAATGAGCGAGCCCCTACACCGAAAGGTCGTGACGCCTCTGGTTTCCACGGTACCCCCTCTCGCGGCCAAGAAACTGAACACAAGCAGCCTCACCAGGACGACTCATATGGGCGCCTCAATCCTATTCAGACCGTCACTGATATCCCATACGGACCTAGAGCCCGCGGACGAGGCTCAACAAGAGGCCATGGAGGACCACAAGCCTTACCAGGTCGGCTTGATAACCGGTTCACTGCCCCTGAAGCAGATCGCCCCCCTACCCCAGATCGGGCCCCTCCGACTGGGCCATCATCAGGCAGAGGACGACGGGCGGCATTTGAGCAAAACAATGGACCGGCCACCCCTTCCAGCACGCCTGGCAATGGCCCCCAGGGCAGAACCAGGAACTCTGGTCCTGGCCAAGGCATGCCTTCTCCTTCGTCAGTTAATGCAACGCCTACGGGAGTTCACCCCGAACGCCTTGCTCAGATTGGCGGCTCCCTGCCACCCCCTCCCCCACCTGGGCCACCTCCACATAGTCACGGCCATGGCCATGGTCATGGTCGTCAGTCAATGCCTGGAACTAATACACCCGACCGAGGTCCCGGCCCAGGACCAAGACAAACACCTGGAAGCTACTCGGGGTCCCCGGGAGGTGATGCCAATGTACCTACGGGGCCAGCTTCTTCCAACGAACGAGTGCGGAATGGTGGTGGTCGAAGACAGCTTGCGGGCATCAACAGCACGCTACAACAAGCACAAGCTAACATGCCTGACATGAGTCGAAGCAGCAGCGGAAGAAGGAACCAGGCACGACAAACACTCGGTAACTCGGATGCGCAAGTGTTGACGGGAGGCTCCCCAGCCACTACACCGGTTCAGGAACGTCAAGACCCCGTCCGAAACGAGTCGTCAAGCCGAGCACCTGCCAATGGTGAAGACACCTCGGGGCGGGGCGAACACGAACGAGGTCGTCGGGATCGCGAGAGCAGATCAAACCGGTCCTCACGTCGAGGCAGTCGTGAGCGTGACCGGGAACGAAGTAGTCCAGGCCGAGAAAGAGAAGGCAAGGAAACCCGAGAATACCGGGACAGACGCTCAGGAGCTGGCGAGAGTGGCAGGGAAGATCGCGAGTCTAGGCGGTCCACGAGAGATCAAAGCAGTACCACGCGCGAGCCGATGGGCCCTCCACCTGGACCACATGGGGCGAGAGATCTTACCCAAGGGCGGCATAGAGGCGATAGCCAGAGCGGCCGCAGTGGTGAAGATTGGAGTGGTAGTGGCAATGGTGGCGGCAGGGTTGGCCGTGGAGGCCAACGTGGTGAAGGAGGACTGCGGCCAGACGACCGGCGCGATGGTCGAGAAGATCGTGGACGGAAGAGAAGAAGCGAAGAAGGAGTTGGAGGTTTAACAAGCGAGCGTGAGAAGCGGCCCCGACGATGAAGGAAACAAAATTGAAGGAAACAAAGTCGGCATGTTTTGATTACGGACAAGAGAACGAAAAAGGGGAACAATCAAGTCTAGTCAAGGGATCTACAACCAGCGCAGAAGAGGACAACGGACCTTGAACGGACGGCAAAGACAAGTCGCATTTTCCAGGCGTTTTATCAGGATTTTATATCATTATGCTTCTTCCGACCTTGCATTACAATACACTTCTTCACTGCGTTACTACTACAATTGTTGTTATCTTGACCATCCTCTTGTCGCCTTGGAGGGCTAGCCGGGCCTTGTACAGCACATCTGAAGTTGGTCTTGGCGAGGCATGAAAACAAACAAATATAACAAAAAATTACCTCGAACCACATCAACTCGTTTTGAATCGGTCATAGAAGTCTGGCGTTTAGTTGGCATAGCGCGCGCGTATGGAGGAACATCGATACCCCTTTTGGCAACAGTTTTGCCATGCCATTTTATTGAGTAATCTGTAAACTAGAGTAAAACGTCGACGCATGAGCAAAGAACTGGAGACATTTGTAAATCTTTCTATCTGATTTTGTTTATGATGGTGATGTTTAGAAGGAGTGGCCAGTTTTGTAATTGATTTCAACCACTTTACGGCTTTGGCCTACCTTTATATCCTCAATAACTCAGCTCTACTTCTAGTACCATGAATCCCTCACGACCGCTTAAATAGACGGATGAAAAGATGACTTCTATAGCGAATTATAGGTGATGATGGTCTTTGTAACCAAATATCAAGAAAACAGGCATGAGCCCAAGTCTGCATCTGCACCTTTGCAACTTATACTGGTGCTGCTGCCCTGGATAGGTAGTTTATTCACTAAAGATGTGCCCCTTGGCCAGCTGAATGGTAACTAGTCTCTCCCGCCGCATCGAGTTTTTACAATCGGCTCATTCTGTTCGCATTGTACCTCTACAACGGCTAGAACTAGCTCAAGGTAGCACAAGGCCAACGCCTCCAGCCCTACAAACTAAAATAGTTCGTTTCAAAACTTCATCCACCTCTTTCCGGAATCCCCCCCTTTTTTTTCCCAGCCTTTCTTTCTTCTAGTATCCCTTGCATGACTAAGTCGTCGTCCACATCACGAGTGGCGTTCTGCTTCAACCGTCTACGCGCGTTCAGTCCGAGTTAGCTCAGGGGCTCTCCGGAAGCGGGCATTTGACACCTGCCATGATCTCAACCCGTCTCAAGCTTGGAATACTAGACCAACGTTAGTTGGATCGAGGGGGAAAGGTGCCATGCTCTTTGAAGTGAAAGCAACAAGGCCGTTCGAGAGTGTTTGGGTATTGGCATGTGTTCATTCATTGCTACAGCTCATATCAGGTGGCTATATGCAAGACAAGACGAAACGTATCCCCTCGACCATCCTATGTCACATAGTACCTAATGTCTAAGATGCCATGCTACCAAGTGGTTGAATTGCACTATCAACTACCTCAGAGAACGCTGATCAGGTAACAAATATCCTGACCTCTTCTCAGACCAAGAAAAAAGTATACTTTTTGGTCGCTATTCCTTCCCATCATTCTCTTCGCCCCGTCCCGTAATCTTAACTTCATGTACTTGGCAGCAGACCCCAAGCCGAAAACGACGACCTGATCATTATATCCAGATCTTCATGAATCCCTGGTCGCTTGTGCAACTCACTGGTAATATGAGTATACCACTAAATCCTTCTGCTTCAGTCGCAGTCTCCAAGCCCCGACTACATCATGACTAGCCCATGCATGGTCGCCGTTGTCGCAATGCCGTAAAATATAAATCCGAATCGAAGATTAGACAGTCGGCCGCTGTCCTCATAACCATGCCGATAGCGCTGTGCGAGGCAACAATCGAGTACTCAGCCCGTGTATGTACCGTACGATGACCCCACCAATCGCTGGGGGAACGTGTCCGTCCCTTGTTCCGTTTTGTAATGTGTTCCCCCTTGTAAAATGCCAACGCCGTCCTGGTATCTCGAAATACAACAAAAAAACCCCTTGGGTTGTGAAAATGTGAGCCGGAGAAAGTGAGATTCGTGTACTTCATGAGCCTTTGTGGCCTTTTGTCCGCTCCTGGAACATCCTTCGTTATCCGTCTGCCGGAAACCCAGCGGCTCAGGGTTCTGGCGTCGGATCGGGGTTGGTTGCGCGTAACACCTTGGGTGTCTGAATCCTCCTCGAATAGTCGTGATCGTCTCGCAGCGTATTGATACTTTCGTGACTGGCACTTCGGACGTACAATCCCTGCTTGAACGGATCCATTCGCGGGTCGACTTGTAGAGTACTATTTCGGCTACCAGCTGCGCCTGCCGACACAGGTGAGCCAGCGACTGCACTCATATCAGGCCGCTGAGCAATACCCGAGGAGCTATCTCGAATGCTAGGGTCGTCCCGGTAGGCCTCTTGTTCGTTCTGTTGCTTCTTCCGACGGAACCAAAAGAACAAGGCCAGGGCAAGGGCACATATGAATGCGACAATAACGCCAACAACGATGCCGATAATTTGAGCAGTAGTAATTCCACTCTTTCCAGCCGTCTCACCGGTATTTTCGCTTGCTGACGTGCCTGCAGTCTCCTGTGTCGGTGCAACAGTGACCGTCCTGATAGTACCCCCAGCAGTAACAGTCTGCACTAGGGATGTAGGCTCTTCCTCATCACTGGCTGTGGTAGTTTCTTCCTCCTCTGTAGAGGTCGTGGTCGTGGTCGTGGTCGTGGTCGTGACGGAACTAGAAGTAGAGGTCTCTTCCTCCTCTTCGGTCTGAACTTGTGGTTAGTGCCCATCTAAACTCTTGTTGATTACATCACCAAATTCCCGATGGAACATCATACGGGCTGAGATAAGTAAGGCATACAGTTGAGCTTTCTGGCTTCTTGGTGGAGGTCGACTTGGATGATGGCCTCAGTGTCACTGTGTTATGCACCGTTTCTGTCACCTTGGATACCGCCACGGTAGATGGTTTTGCCTGAGGGTTGCCAGTTAAGCCGTGATATCTTACCAACCGTAAAGGGGTCGAAATGGATAAGGATTGTATGAATTGCAAGTGGAAAGCTAGGCGGACAGACACTCGTCCGGTCACAACATAGAAGGCAATCACAACATGAAACATAACCATGTCACAGGACGTTACTTACTTCGGTACTTGAAGGGGAGGGCCCTTGAGTGCCAGATGGCGCTATATTGCCCAGAGACACGTATCCGAATAGACCATCGCCGCCGCATTTCTCATCGGGCCATGCGGGGCAAGGAATATCGCATCTCGAATTTTGCTCTTGCGACGATTCTGAGGGGGCGTAGTTGGAACACCAACATAGCTTGTCTTGAGTGATGGCATAGGCATAATCATCGAAGCACCAATCATGGCAAAGGCCGTTGGTCTGGTAGATACTCGTATCTGCGGAACATCATGTTAGAAGCCAAAAGATTATGATGTTAACGGAACCACATACTCCTAGGAGTTTCGGCAGTGTTGAAGCTGGCGCAGTACTCGATGGATAATGACGCGCGAGCAATAGGTGCCAATGAAGATGCTAGTAAGAACAGCACGCCCACAGGCTGGGCATTCCTATAAGGAGGAAACATGGTGATTATGAGTCTGGTCCAAAAATCTAGGTCGAGGTTAGAGTTTGTTGAATTTGAGAGGGGAAACAAGTATGGCCACTGCTAGGCAAGGACAAACTCGTGACCTAGATGTAACACACCTTTGCCAATAGAACTGGCTGTAAAAGAGCATGTGAAGTCGAGTGCGACAGAGATGAAGCAGGTTAATCACGACATAACACGGTCGCGGAAAGCTCTCAGGTGGTCGAATCCATACCACGTTAGACGTCTAGGGGCGTAGTATGGAGCAGCGTCTCAAAACTGAAGCAAGACAACCGGTATGGCGAGCAGTGGTCCGATTCGAGTAATGTAACACAACCAAGCAGATTGGTAGGTGAGCAAGCGATAGACAACTTCTCCAAGACGGTAACCAACTTGGACGGCGATATCGGGGTATGGCGTTATCTCGAACTGATCAACGATGGTGTTGATGCCGAAAGTGTGTGCGATTGTTGGCAGTGATGATAAGATGGATTAATCGAGAGTCCGAAGTCGAAGCTCAAGCGTTTGTCGGCGATGAGTCCTAGCAATCCATACGGGTCCAAGCTACAATGCAAGCAACGATACGATACGATACGATACGATACGGTACGGTACGGTACGATCGATACGGTCCCAAAACGTCGATGATGCCAATGCTCGTCCCAAGAAATCCCAAGACCAAAAAATCAGCACAAAGGCCAAAAGAAAAGAGAAACGGGCTCCAACCAAACGAAATTGATGTCGTGGGGAACTGAGAGAAGAGGTTGGGGGAGGTGGTGAGAGTTATTAGAAGTCGTGGCTGAAAGTGAAAGTGAAGGAGAGAGAGAGAGTGCAAGGAGAAAGCGACTGGTGTGGTCAAATCAGGTAAGAGCTAGGTAGGTACCTATCTGTACCTCTAGCCAGCCTAGCACGGTAGTCCCGGGTTCTAGTGGAGGGGCGGCGGCAGCAGCGACCGGGATGGAAAACAAGGAAGGAAGAACGAAGACGAAGATGCTCCAGCTTAACCAAATCTGGCACTGCTAGAAAGACCTCGGGAATAGCGGCGGAAAAGGAGCGAGGGAGTGGTTGATAATAGTAGATATTTGATTCCTGTCGAGAGAATATTCGTATTGAGGGGTCTTTCTCTGCCGATAATCTCAATGGCTTCTCCCTGAAGATGCCCTGTTTTCCCAGGGCAAGGTAGAAGAGAGAGAGAGAGAGAATGAAACCTTGAATAGAGTTGTATGAAGGCTCGTTACGACCTCGTAGCGAAGTTGGGTACGTACCGGAGAACTGCAGGGGGTGTGAAGACCAAAGAGGAAAGACTCGCACTCTCAGCTGGAGGCCAAGGCTGGGCGGACAAAGGGCGAACGGAGTCGAGCTGCGAGCGGGAAGTGACCGATCCGAGGCCAAGG